>CAWUFW010005181.1:612500-787500 GCA_963921515.1 Calotriton arnoldi | reverse complement strand
CATAAACAAGTTGAAGAGTGTCGGGGAGAGGGAAGGTCCTTGGGGTACTCCTAAAGTGACTGGAGTGGGTTTGGATAAAGATTGATTGGTCTTGAATCTTTGTGTTCTGTTTTGAAGGAAGGAAGTGAACCAGTTGAAAACCGTTCCCGATAGTCCCATTCTATGTTTCAGGAGGTTTAATAAATTGTCGTGTTTGACGGTGTCGAAGGCGGAGGATAGGTCCAGCAGGATTAGTAAACAGGCTTTGTTTTGGTCCAATATTTTTAATGTGTCGTCTATTATATGGGTCATGGCAGATTCGGTACTGTGCCCTGATCGAAAGCCAGATTTGGAATTTATCGAACAGGTTGAAGTGATCAATGTGGTAGGTAAGTTGCGTGTGAACACATTTTTCTAATAGTTTGGCCAGTGTAGGGATGTTGGATATAGGGCGATAGTTATTTAGGTCTGCTGGGTCAGCCGATGGTTTCTTTAATATGGGGGAAACCTGACCAGCTTTGAGGATGTCTGGGATGGTTCCTTGTAGCAGAGAGGTGTTTATAATCCTGGTCCATAGAGGCACTAACGTCGGTATGAAGTCTTTTAGGAGGGATGCTGGGAGTGGGTCCGAGAAGTGATTGGAGGGATTTAAGGGCGTGAGCATTTTTTGAATAGTTTCTTCGCTGTAGAGGTTGAAGGAGGACCAGTCGGCGTTGTTTTTGAGGTCAAGCTTTGCGGAACAACTAAGCGGGTTCCTGAGGGGGGTCAGTGAGGGCTAATAGGTCATTAAGTAGGTCTGTCTTTATGTTTTCAGTTTTTGTTGAGAAATAGGACGCAAATGCCTCGCAGTTGGGGAGTGTTTCTGGATTAACTTGAGGTGAGTGGGAGACATCCTTAGATTGAGCTTTGATTATTTCGAAAAGTCTTTTGGGACGATTCTTGGATTGGTCCAATTGATTACTAATGAAGTCGATTTTTGAACGTCTGATTTTCCTGTAATAGGAGTTTCTCGTGCTTCTGAGTAATTTGAGGTGAATAGAGGAAGGTGCTGCTCTCCATTGACGTTCAATTGTTCTTAGTGCTCTTCTGTCTTCATTTAACCTACTGTCATACCATGGGTTTGAGTCTTTATTGGAGATGCTTTTCAATTGTAGTGGAGCTATATTGTCTAATAACATGTTCATAGATTGGAAGTAGTGATTAGTCCGATCGTGTACGTCATGTAAACTGTCAGGTGGGGGCGTTAGGATGGGGCTAGCGGTTGCAAGTGAGATAGGATTGACGTTTTTTAGGGGTCTCTTCCAGATTTTTGTTCTCTTGGGTTGGACATAGAGTAGTTTAACTGATTCATTGATATGGAAAGTGATGATGTGATGGTCAGACCAGTCACATGGGAGGATCGATTCCAGCTGGGTGGAGTCCGCTTTGGAGATTACTAGATCTAGGGTTGAGCCTTTTTCATGTGTGGGGCTGTCACAAATTTGGGATAGGTTAAGGTCAGTCAAGAAAGCTTTGAGGCTATTGACCTCAGGGTCGTCAGGGTCATTCCAGTGGAGGTTGAAGTCCCCTAGGAATATCTGCGTGTTCTGGTGTCCGGCATTTGTGGCTAGGATATCCATTATGTGTTCAATAAAGGTAAGGTTGTTTCCTGGTGGATGGTAAAATGAGTGAAGTGAGCATATTGGGTTGTTATTGTTAGAGATTTCTAGACATAAGTATTCACAGGAGGAGAAAACCGGGGAGATGAGACGTTTCACGGAGGTAGTTCCGGTGTATGCAGGCAATACCACCTCCAAGCCTATCAATTCTATCTAGTGTGTGTGTATATATATATATATATATATATATATATGTATATATATATATATATGTATATATGTATATGATAAATATATTATATGATAAATATATTAAAATATATTTAAGATTGAGAGATTAATCCAGCAAAGTATAATCAGCATTCCATTTTTCGAAGGTTGATAAACTGAGTACCGTTAATTTGAGCAATAGAAACATTTTTTTAAAAGCACTTGTGGTGCCTGCCACATGGTACAAGGATGTTTAGGAGGGAACCATAGGTGCCCCCCAGGGCCCTTAGCCGAGGGCCGGGGGGGAAGGGGCCCCCAAAGTCACTGTCCGCCTCCTTTTCATGGCTGGTTAATCGCCATGAAAGGGCCGGCGGAAATAGATATCCTAATCCCTACAGCGATGCCTGAGCAAGCACCGCCCCATTGTATGGTATGGGAGTCTGACCACTGCACTGACAAGATCCTTGATCCTGTCGGACATGGCGGTCATTCCCCCGCCAGCTGAGATCTGACTGCCTGCATTCTAATGCGGCGGTCGGATCCAGTGGGCTGCATGGCGGTGGGACCGCCATCGTAATCAGGCCCAAATTTTAATCTCCATAACACCAAAAACTTATATATATGAAACTGACTTTTTAATATAATCGGTTACCCATGTAATGCATTCTTGTGTCCTAGTGTCAATTTAGTAAAATGTAAAGCTATAAAAATCATTAAAAAAGTAGAAGTCATAATTATAATGCAGCATTCTGTTAAACATTCACACATGGTAAAACTGTGCGGTAGAAATATTGTGGATTTTTTCAAATTACGTAACTTTCCCTCCCACAATTCTATTTGAAAAATGTGTAATTTACCCCTGCTTGCCATGTGGCTGCTGTATGCCCCAGGGGTTCCAAAAGAATCTATGGCTGTTTGGAGTATAAAAGCGTCCTAATGAGCCAACCCCTCCACACTTTTAGGTGTCCCGTGGCGACAGCACTTTTGCTGTCCCTGCAATATATATTGTTTACCTTGCGGGGTTGTAGCCTGTCCATCGCTTACTGTTGGACCGGATGCAAAAACAACATCATGATGGATGGTTTTATCGAATAAATCTCAACCACTGTAAATCATTTGTGCTCCATCCGGGTTAGCCGCCATGAAAGGGCTGGCGGAAACGGACATCTTTATCCCTATGGCGGTGATTGCAGGTCCCTACATGAGTCATGTTTTAATACTCAGGGTCTTATTACAATGTCGGGGGCCCCATTGCGGAATCGCGCCCGACCTCTGGTCAGCGGTCCCGACACCGCAATTAGGATGCGAGTGCACATGGGGGCAAATTATGATGTCGGTCCTCATCGTCGGTTTCAATTCCGCCCTTAAGATTACGATGACGGTTTCTGACATGGTTTCCATGCCGGTCTGTCCGACATGGAAACCATGTTGGAAAGTGTCGTTGGTGGCCCACAGCAGGGCCCCCTTGGGTGCACGGCCTCCAGTTGGAGGCCAAGGGGGTACCTATGGTGCACCCCTGTTGATCCCTGCACTTTTGGCTGGCGTGGACCCTCTTATGGGCACCCAAACTCACTATCTTACAGCCTTTCCATGGCAGTAGGACCACTGTGAAAAGGCTTTGGGACATGGACTAAGTTAATTAAGTATAAAAAAGTTAATACAATAATAGTGAGTTTTTGGAAAGAAACCAAGTTCAATTTTAGAACTACATTATTATGAAAACGATAATAAGTGCAGTAATTTTTTTGTTTTTGTTTAAATATCTTTATTGGCATTTTCTGTTTTTGACATGACTATCATCACGATTTTATACAATATACTCAGGTGTTAAAGACAGAAGTATAGAGCACATATATAGAATAACATTTTCCAGTGCAACAACATAAAAGTGACATTAGTGTGCCATTCTCAATTACAGATTCGTGCATCTTGCGAACATGTGTCCTGGGGTCACTGCGTGCCCTTGCTCACATTTTTGCTACATCATATATTACATTTTACAATCCGCACTGTCCGCATGTTACTTATGACATTTCCGGACTGGACTGTTATGGCAGGATCCTATTATTATACATCTTATATATAGAAAACTTGCCAGTCAGACCTGGTCGTCAATGCACTGCGAGAGAAAAAAAATACGTGATTTACATGATGAGAGGATGCAAAGAATAGACACTGGAATGTACCAATAAGACATATTTTTAAAAACATTCCAACCAAACTGAAACTTATAATATAAAAAAGAACAATCTGCCATCTATAAAATTCAAACAAAATCAATGGGTACGAAGCTGTATCATCAGTGCGTTATCATTTAAACAACATACCAGACGAGATTGGAGCAGTGCGCATAGTGAGGCATAGCTACCAACCAACAAAGAGGACCTCTATGTCTGAAAACGGAATAATAAGTGCAGTAATAGTCAACTGAAGGATAGAAATAAAAGAAACCATGTTTTTTGTTTTAAAATGTATTTACCAAAATTTTAAAAGCTTGACAATTGTAATAACATAAATGAATTGTGAATTATTAATTTGAAAAAATTATATAATCGCGATAAACAAGATTTAAAAAAAAAAATTCCCATGTTGTTACTTTTCTTTCATTGATGATGATAATAGTCCTTTTTAGGTCGAGCCTAGAGTCAGCGCGCAAGCGCTGCTCTGTTGAAGATCTGCTGTAGTTCAGTACGTGAGGGAAGCCCCGCCCACTCCCCTGTCCATATTTTTCATTGGCTTGTGTATTTGTCCTTCGTAAATGCTGCCTTGAGATTGGTTTATAGGCTTGTTAGTACCTCCTTATTACGGCCATGTTGTCATTTGTATCCTCCCATGGCTACTGGCCCCTTTACTTCGAGTGTTACACGGTACGTGTTATTTAGACTGTGAGCACTATTTTCTTTAATGAGGTTCTCCTACTGCCTTCTCTACTCCTCCCGTTGTCCGTGCCTTCTCACCCCCTCCCCCCCTGCCCGCACTCCCGTTGTCCGTGTCTTCTCGCCCCCTTCTCCCCCTCCCCCGCTGTCCGTATCTTTTCGCCCCATTCTCCCCCCACCCGCACTCCCGTTGTCATGTCTTCTAACCCCCTTCTGCACTCCCATTGTCCGTGCCTCCCAACCCCCACGCCCTCCCTCCCTTTGTCCATGAGGGGTACAGTTTGCAATGCAGTAGGTCTTGCGTAAATGCGAGTCCTATTGCATTGCAAATGCTTGTTTTCTGTGGCCCTCCAACTTTCTTTTAGTTATCTAGATTGGCATCAGAAGGGAAAGAATCAATGACTGCATACTAAATTATGTGCTTTCGGATGAAATTTGACACACAAAACCCTTTCTGTGAAGAGATTGAAACCCTTTGAATGAGTATTTGCACCAAAACGGTGAAGCGTGTTTGCTATCTATACCTTTTGAATGCATGTAAGTAAATTGAAACCAAATAAAACATAAAAAAATATTATTGGAATTAATTCAGACAACACTGGCTATTGTGAATATCTTTTATTTTATTTGAATTGTATTGGTACCTCAAAGCAAGTGAAATCAGATTGTGTACGAACACCACCACTAGGTAGCCACCTTCCGCCCCGGAGTAGAATTTTGCAACCGACAAAGAGGATGGACATGGGTCCCCCAGAGTTGCCGGATCACTGGCAGAGAGTTGAAACCTGGCAGTATGTGGTTCTTTGGACATTAGGTACTTTGGAAATTGGCCAAAACTTTTGGGAGCTTAAAGAAACATGTTTCTGTAACCAGTTGATTGCAGCAATAAGACCAGTACTCAGAGATTCTCTGAACCTCAGTACTGAAATAACCACAAGGCTCTGAGCCTACTTGCGTAGCTTTTAAAGAGCATCCCTCTTCAGTACCTGTGGGCTACTGCTGCGCTGGAGTTCCATTGCATCAAAAGCAGTTACATCATTGAGACAATAGTCAGGTGACCTGGTCTCTGGGTGACCCTCTCCTTCGATAACCTACACCCTAAATGTCTCTTTCCCCCAGATATGTTTTCTCTGAAGAGACCCCGCTCCTCAAGTGAGCTGCTGCCCTGATTCACAGTTTGCAATGGATCTGCTTTCCAGGTGGCCTACTCTTCATCGTCTGAGCTGTAGGACCATGGTGGAGCGGAGATAAGGTGTGAGCGGGTTGATCTCAGAAGGAGACCAAGGCGTACTGCATGTAAAAAATATACACAATTAAAAATTCTATATTTCAGCATATACAATCCGAACACTATTTTAAGTAGAACATCACATTGTGTCAGTAGCGTTTGTGTTTTTCTTTTCATAACTTTACTTTGTTTGATAACATTTGTTTCTGAAACTAGCGTGCCTCAAGTTTTAAAAGAAGGACGTTGGCCTTTTCTTTTTAGCATTGACCAGAGCTGCAATGCCACATTGTGCTGAAGGGAATGGCCAGTGCTCAAACAACAATCACGATGAACAGCCTTTGTGTTTAAATTGGAGCCATTCACAATTCTTTTAGAGGTGACAGTCCTCGTTAAAGCTCCTCGAAGTGTGGTATAAAAACTAAGTTAAAGAAGGAGTCAGATGTACAACATGTTGTACTATACAAACTCTGCACTACCAAAGCATTGTATTTCGTGCTTAATTTGTCCCTGTGTTTGTAAGTATTGGGCATCGGCACTCATTTTTGAGGGTTAGGACTTCATTTTAGGTATTGCTTGTTGTCGAAAGAGCTAAAGTATACAACACAATACTTACATTGGGCTTTTGGGGTCAGTTGTTTATCATTTAGTTGAATTTTGCATCAATTTAATTTACTTGCTTGATATTTAATGGCTTTTCGTTTTCTAATGCTTGTCTCTCCCCACAGCTTCTTTACAATCCTATTGATTGAATTGCTTGTATCATTCTGCTGCTTACATTAAATTCACAGAACTGCTTTATTTTCTTTTGCTTTTAACACTCCATGTGAGCGTGTTTAGTTGCTCTCTCCTACTTCACCTGTGTGCTGCCTCACCCTTCACACTTACACCACCAAGCTCTACTTGCTGATCTCCCACCCTCCCCAAACAGTTTGTCTCAGTCCTGCTCTTTTTAGGTCAAGCTCAATCGACCTGTTGTATCTCTTCTGTGTGGTTTGGCAAACCCACCGATTGCCATTGGTTATTATCTGTGGCATTCAGAAATGCTGGCTTACTATTGGTGTATTTCTGTTAATGTCCCTCCTTTGTATGTTTAGCTCTCTTTTCGGCGATTTCACTCAGAGAACATTTTGGTCAGCCATCACACAGTACAGCGTGTGATGGCCTCTCTTCCCTCCTCGCATCTGGCTATCGTAGGTCAGGCATTGTTTCTATTTGTAGTTTTGTAAAGCACGAACCGGACCCGAAGGTCACCAGTTACACATTCATTATTTGGTAGGCAGGGAGAATAAGTGTCTGTGGGTGGAATTTTGGCTTGTGCACGTTTGCGCACGTCACTAAATTTCACTATGGAGACCCAGACCCCGGAAGACTGCTTGCCTGACCCCTCACAACACTGGAGCCCGGCCCCACCACCCCCTCACTCCGAGGTTGCTGCTCGCAGTTCCTCGCAGTGATCGGGAAGGCTGCAGGTAGTAGATACATATGGTATCTCTAACAAGCGACTTTGTTGTTTCACGTTCCTATATGAATCTGTTTATGCCCCATACCAAATTTAAAAAAAATGAAACTGCAAGGTATTTATAACTGCTGTGATGAGCACTCTACTCTGCATTTAGTCCGGCAATTGTCGTCTAACCAAAACGGCGCACACAACAAATCAGGTGAACTATATAATATATTCAAGGAGAGACGCTATGGTGTGTTTGGATTGGTCACAGGAATTTATTTTATGGGATTGGCTGCCATGAGCTATTGCAAGTTATCCATAGGCTGCGGGGACTTGGAGCTTGTATCGTAGTTTAAGGTAGGCTGAAAACTTTTACCCACTTCTTTATTGGCTATGAGGCCCCAGAGAGGCTCCGTTGATGTAAGTAGCCGGAAGATCCTAGCGACCCGTGTGAACTGGATAGCTGCTGGTGGGTAGATTTCCCCAAGGCAGGCTCACTTAAACCCGAACAGGTCTGTATCATTTTCAAGTTTTGGCTGCTGCCAATTAGGTAGCGCAGCTCACCGCTGCTCGCATGCAAGACAGCGGTAATCTTGCTGATCGTCCTGTCACAACCGGAGCCTCAGAATCATGCATCATCAGGTAAAAGTGCCTACAAGGAATTCTTTCTTATAGTCCTTCTAATGTGTTATGAGGTCATATGCAATAAGCTCTGAGCAGTAGCTTACGTTGAGTTAATTTGCAAAATGTATTCCTTATTTTAACATGAATAAATCTATAGAAAACTTCAAAAAAATACAAGACGGGTGTATACTTCTTGAAACACAAATTAATGTTGAAAGAATAAAAATATATCGAAGGGTACATAAAATACAGTACAAATAAACACAAAGTGACTAAGATTTTAACAATTTCTTGTAGCAGTTCTTATCTCATTGACACTTATATGGACACCCATTCCATATACTATATACACAAAGAAATTGCAGCTAATTATATAGAAAACAATTCCTCTAATGAAAGCAATCACAAAGAAAATGGGTGCAGTTGTCACAGCACAGCACCGTCATCGCATTGCCTCGGGAGCCCACGAGTCGTTATGACCACTACGCCCTTGGCAATTGCTGCTCACCCCCTCACAAAAAGTAGTAGGTGCCAGTCTCCTGGTTGCTTAATAAAAATGTGCTTTAGCGCGAGTTCATCATGGATTTTCTGGCTTTAACAGTAATTATTTCCGTGATCTGTGTGCACAGGAATTACTAGAACCGAGTGAGGACACGAACAGCACTCTGTTCAGCTCGCTCCACGTAAAAGACAGCCCGCACCGCCTGTGAAACATGGCGCCTGAGCTGTGGATGGCCTCTCTTCGAATTCTCTGTGGCCACACGTGTGCTTGCAAAATACATTTCCAATGATTTTGTGGGCGCTAATGCTCCAAGTTCACCTGAGCCTGGGTTTATAAACCTGTTTTAAGAAATGACACATGAGAGTACAGCATCCAAAGACGCTTGCTGACAGAAAATGAAATTAGCATTTAGAGAGAACTGTGAAATAGGAGCAATGTTGCACCTTTTAGGACTCTGTAATCGATGTTTGCAGAACCGCTGTTGTGCGTTCGGTACGGAGAGTGATAACCATGATTTATTCTTGTAAGACCTAAACCTTTTTTGTTTTGCAATACTACACAGAACCCTTTAAAAGGATTTCATTTTGCAACTGTTTGCTAACATTCTGTGCTGTCAGCCAGTGACTTGCTTTCCGTTCGATTTCAATTACCTGACATATTCTATGCTGTTTTGTTTCTGAGTGTGAAACAACACGTCAGTACAGTGTCATCATTTGCAGGTTCTTTTTCTCAGCTGCAGCATTCATTGATTAGAGTAAGAAAATGCTGGGTGTCTGGTCCTGTGGGCGAATGCCTGTTCAGCTCAGATAAAATCAAGTTAACTTTCAACTCCTTTGGAAAATGTGCGCACACGTGTATTCGTTCTGATGCTGCAGTGTCGGTGTCAGCTATGTATCCCTCCCTTCACTGCTGATCTGATGGAGAAAATGCTCTGTGCTGCCAGAGCATTTGCTATCATGAAAAATTACAGACAAGCCTGGTGGGGAATGGCAGCAGTGTTTGGGATGTTAGTGATAAACAATGATAAGGTTTTCACAGAAGGGAGTAAAAGGTTTCCATGGCAAAAGTAAATATTGAAGGTAATGCTAGAAAAATGTGTAACTCAGCAGGATGTTATTCCTCTTTAGTGCATCTTTGAAAAAGGGTCTGTATTGGTTTATGAGACATAGGGAAAAACATATTTTAATAATTGTAATCTCTGCATCTCATTATCCTATGTTTTTAGGTCGAGCCTGGGCAGTGCATGTGCTGCTCTGAGGGGCATCCTGCATCTAGTCCATGTGCTCTCACCTTACCCAGCGCTTTTGGTTTGTTGGCCTACCTTTCGAAATTCCTTTACTCTGGTTGTTCAATAGTGTACATCTGGCCCGCCTTTGGGTTTTTGGTTCCCTCACAGCGTACATCACCAATTGTTTCTTTTGGTTGGCCATTTGGTGCCTCTTCACTCGCTCCCCTTTTCTCCCGTCATTGCTGCCATCACTTAATCTCCCCAGTGGCGTCCCCACGCCACCACCTTCCAAGTCGCCGTTGTGTTAGCTTTTCTCTACATGGGCGCCATGCTTTTTGTTTTCTTTTTCTTTAGCACGGTGCCCACTTTCCTCAAATGCAGCAGCTTTGGGAGGCCGGGCGCTTTTATTGCACCAGTAAATGTTGTTGTACCCACAAAATTGTGCTGCATGGCTATATACTTGGGTCCCAAAGGCGAGACCAATTACATTGCAAATGCTTGTTTCAGTTGGTACACAATGTCAGACTTTCTCTTTCTCAGTGATGGCGATGAAATAGACCTTGTTCTTACATATACATAATGAGCAGACCTAGACAGTGCAACAAAAAAACAATTCTTAAATTTTACAATGTTTCCTTTAATGTTTTCAATCTTTTACAGGAAGAGTAGTTCAATCTTTAAAAAAATATGAAGTAAACGTTTTATTACTCAATCCCGAATTGTGAAAACCATGAATATTTATATTATTGTGAACTTATGAATATCTCCTACGTATCGTAGTAACAATGTTCACTATACTGAGAGCATAATGGGGTTAAACATCAGCCTTCTAAAGTCAAAATATTAGTAATAACTACATAAGATTTATAATTGCTTGAGCAAGGTTGCCTCTTTTGTTTACATTTATTGTAAATGTATCCATCTGAAACAATCATTGTATAGTTCCTGTTATAAAAGTGAAACACATAAAAATGGAAATTACTTTGCTTTATTACGTTGAACAATAGCCTTAGCTTAGATAACTTTGTTATGTTTAGGCAGTTTTTAAAAAATGCCTGAATAAAACACAAACTTTTGGACATAGTTAGCATCATTTGTTCAGCAAGGTATCTGATGCAAATTTGACTGAAGGGTACTGAGTTTCTACTAACCAGGTCCCCAGGACCTATGGAACGGATTTTGAGTCTGTCATTAGCAAGATCGCCAGACTCACACTGGTGGTCCATCGTCTGCCGTATTATGACTTGCAAAGTCGTACAGGCGTTGGACCACTTGCTGCACCAAGGAATGGTTGTTCCCTGGCAGTGGCGCAGGAGCACCACAATGCAATGTGTTGAGCAGGGACTGGCGAATTCCCACTCAGCATGTTACAAGTTCTTACATCGCCAGCCTCTTCGTGCCGAAGTCCCGCCATGAAAAGGCTAGCGGTGCAGGAACAAAGGGGGCCCTACAGGGCCCCGATGGCCACACCGCCATGAGGATACATTCAGGGGGGCACCAAATGTGTCACTCTGTCTATACCCCCACAAAATTCCAGCACGGCATGAACGTGGACGTACATGCCGTGCTGGAACTTTTTTGCTGTTTCCATTGTGGTGCCTGTTTTCCAGGCACCGCCATGGGAATAACAAAGAACCGCAGACCGTATTATGATTTGCACATTTGCATCTTGTAATATGGTTGGCAGTGCTTGCGCGGCTTTGGCGCAACGGATGCGGTGTTGCGCCACTGCCCCAAAGCTGTAATCCGGCCCGTATGTTTCCAAAATACGAGGTAAATGTCTAATGGTTCTATAATTGGCAATGCAATTAGCACATTTGTAATTCCGTAGTAAGTGGTACACCATGGTAACTAGGGCATGGTTATTAAAGAGGGTTCCTTTACAGTTGCAGCATGTATTGTGCTACTCTAAGATTACCACACCCCTACAAAGTGACATTGCAGGCTACCTCAAATGGTGCACTCCAAAACGAAAACCCTGCCGTCCATATCCCTTAACGCTGAATGGTAATATTTGCAAGACACCCCTACCTAGAGCTCGCACCAAAGAGTTCTGGTGGGATCACCAACTCTTTATAGGGTACACTGGAGCAAAGAAGGGCTTTGCTGTCCAAAAGAGGACCTTATCCTGCTGGATCATCCTCTGTATCAACATCTGTTACGCCTTAGTGAAGAAACAACCTCCTGAAGGTCTTAGGACCCATTCCACCGGGCGAAGGCAGCCCCTACGGATCTCCAGCATGGCGTTCCCATTTCCGATATCTGCCAAACAGCCACTTGGCCATCCTTGCACATGTCTGACGGATGCTTTTGCCTGGATTCTCAGTGTCAACGGGAGGGCCTGTTTGGCAGCTCGGTTTTACTGGATTTCTTGGTTTAAACTTTCCGCTGTCCCACCTCCAGGGAAGGTATTGCTTGGGTATCTGTTCAAAGGTAAGGAATCTACGGCTCGATGTCTCTATCATAAAGGACAAGTTACCTAACTTTAGTAAGCCATATGTAGTAGTCATAATCTAGCTGTGGATTCCTTAAGTAGGTAGTTTTCAAACTGCACTTCAGTTCATTTTTCATTTATTATACTTTTTTAAATTGACTTTAATCTATCTTTAATGCTATTGATGCACTAGGAAATGATGTGTTACAGCAGTATCTGTATCAACAATCTCAGCTTTTGTACATAACCATTTGATCTATCACACAGATTTAGGATGATGTCCATTTTTTTTTAACAGACTACTCTGAGAGATATATATATATATATATATATATATATATATATATATATATATATATATATATATATACACGATTTTCCTGATGAAGAGATCCTAAATCTGGAACTCGCAAGAAGGAAACGGACTCCAATTATTCAGTGCAATGCTGGTTTATTCAGTGCAAATGTCGCCATGACGCATTTCGGGCTATGCAGCCCTTGATCACATGACATGACTACGCAATTTTCTCCCCCTTTAAAGTGCTAGTGCATCAAACGACCAAGAAGACAGACTATCGTCCTGTCTTTAAATTTTACCGGCCATACAACACCATTTGAAATAATTTTGTGGCAATACCATATTCAAACACAATGTTGCAATGTCCTATAGTCACATTATATCTGTATGAATACATGTTGTTAAACAGTCCATTTTGAAAATCCGTTGTTTTTTTTTGGTAAAATCAAACACAATCACAATTTACAAAGAACAGAGTAAGTATAAATATATAAATAGATATAAATATGGTATGTACAATTAAAAATTACTAGGTGTATTACGCCAATTGGAACTTAACCTTATATTAAAATAACATACTTGCACTTTTGTGGACATTGGCTTATATCCCTGTATTGTACATAATCAAAGTACCACAAAACAATATAGCCCCAGTGGGCCAAGTCTGTTATTCCATGTTGAAGGCATGTATTACAATAACTCGGTCGTGTGAAGAATTAAATATAAAAAGTGCTGAACTGTGCATAAGTGCTAAAACTGTTTAAAAATCAGTTTAAAGTGTAAAAAAGAGTTAAAATTTAATAGAAAAATTTGTTTAAAAAGCAGGTATGTGCAGAGGTTTAATTAAAACTACCATCTTATTTTTGGAAGTTGTTAATTATGCGATGAGTATGTTCAATAAAGTGTCTGAGTGCATTGTATGGCTTACGTTTTAATGTTGTCTGTTCATAGCCATGTATACAAATCCTCAGTCGTATTAAGACCCCTAGGACTCTTACTGTCAAACTCTAAAATGTATTGAGTTTCCAATTTCCATTTGATCTATCACACAGATTTAGGATATGTCCATTTTTTTTTAACAGACTACTCTGAGAGATATATATATATATATATATATATATATATATATATTTTTTTTTAATTAATGTGGTTGCAACATGGTTTATTTTTCATTGTTCTTATGTAAGTCTTAAGTCTGTGAGGTGGGTTCAACACGAACCATAATTCAACGACTGTCTTTAGGAATAATGGAGGATGGCGTATCCCATTAGTACACCTTGTCAAAACCTCTTTTTGTCATTTCATGATGAGGAAAGTGACCTTGTCCCTGCAAATTTTTAATAATGCACCCAAAACAAAACATAGTCACACCATATTAATTTATCAAATGTTTACAAAAAAAGTTTCACTCACGTACAAAATTGTGTTCTGCATATCAAAAATAAATATTAAATATAATTTACAATAAGACCATATTAAATGTGAGCACGACAAACAATGATATTACAGTAAACAAGTTTTGAAAATAGTTTCAGTGTATCTGAATAACCCAGTTTACCTCACTGAGATGATGTTATTACTTCTATGACAGTCCTGCTTAAATAAACCGTATTCAATACATTTGCTGCATTTAAAACCTTCATGCTGTAATAAGGATGTTGCATCTGTTTGAATGCACTCGATATGTATCCATCGGCAGCATTCATCACATAGTGCCTGTTGGCAAAGGAAAGACAGTAAAAGAAATATGATGTTCACTTTGCATTGTATGCAGGTCAATAGGTTTTAGCTTTGCTAACTTAAATTAGTTTTGGGAGTTTGTGAAAAAAATCTGAAGCAAACTGCACCGATTTGAAAAGGTCACCCACAGTTTTTGACTGATATCTGATGCAACTTTCATGGAAAATCACTTTGTTCATGCTAACAAGGTCCCCAATGCTAGTGTTCTTTCCTAAAAATGTGGTAAATGCATACTTGTTTCACATTTCACACAGACGTTTGCACCTCTGCAAATCTCCAGTAAGTGGTAAACCTGGTAATGAGAGCATTGGTAGAAAGGCGGGTCCCTTCTAACTACAGCTTGCATTGTGCCACTCTAATAGTAGCCTGGAATCAACTCACACAGACTCCCAATCCAGGCTGCGTAAAATGATGTGCACGAAATAAACATTTAAAAAGACATGGCATACACCCTGTCTACTATGTCCACAAATGCTGCACAGAAATCTTTTTAATTCAGCCACACAACATGACTTATTTGGGATAGGGCATGGTGAATTAAATTCCATCTCAGAACATATTAGCATTTGCAGATCTGTCCCTGTACTATACAGTTAAATTACTGACAGTACAAGTGAACAGAGAAGTCATTGCAAGTACAGGCACTAGTAACTTTCCCAGGTCTATGATGGCTTCACTGAAACCTATGATGTTTGGTATTAAACAGCTTGTATTGATAAATCCATGCCGACCCCAGTATTGGATTTAATAATATCTAGTACCCAGAGTGCACGTTAAAGGTGCCCCTGAAAACCTTGTGATTAACAGTGTGCTGACTGGTCAGTCCTGATCAGCCTGTCGCCACAAACAAGTTTCTGCCCCACCGCTGATGAGAGCCTGTGCTCAGGCCAGAGATTATTGTTACCTCTTCCAGACATGATGGGCACCAGATCAGCTTATGAAGGCTGGAGGCTTGGACGGCTTTATTGGCCTTTGATATGCAACCCAGGATTCCACAGACTGGGAAATTGCGACCCCCTGCCCAGAGCAAATTTGGCTCTCTGAGAGGCAGGGAAATTGGCTACTCAGGAGGCGTGTCACCTCTCCGATCATTATTGCTGCTCCTACGTCAGGCCATCCCAGAACGGCTCGGCTGCCAGTATCGTTTTCATGCAGTCGCACGGCCTGTGCTGCGGCGGTGGCTAGATCCGCCACGCCATCATGAGTCTAGCTGTCCTCGGACCGCCAGACACATAATCTGCCCCTAAGACAGTTACCAAATTTAGGAAAAGTTAATGTAAGAAAACACTGTACATCTGGTAAACGAGTTTTACTAAGCTGTTTGGAAAAGGTTGAGTGTAAAATGTCATCTTGCCAAATACGCTTCTACCGCGCTTCTAGGTATCTTTATCCTGACATTTGCAATCTTTCTTAATAAAAGAAATGTGTGTATTTACCATTAAGTTTTCCTCAATAACGTCTGAAGATTTTTGGTTGCAGACACTACAGAACTCATCGACCGAATCTAAATGTAATATTGAGGTAGATTAGCACATCTTAACAGTAAACGTAAAGAAAGTTAAACTTCTCTCGGGGCATCTGGTGCATGTTTCTAACTTGTCCAAAAAAGCTATTTTAGACTCACATATGTTTTAAAGCAAGGAAATCACTAATAGGAGTAAATACAAAATTTTTCATCCATACCCACATATTCGAAATTAACTTTTGGTGCATTGGGGCATGTTGATATGCATACAAATTAATACATGTAAAGAGATAAGCGTGCTTGCTGTTACATTAAAGGATTAATTGCTACAAGTATCTACAACCTTGCTCTAACTAAGGGGCTGATTAGGATGGCGGTGAGACAGCCACCGACAGCCCGTCGGTGGAGGTCTCACCGCCATCCTAAGCAAGTTTCCCACCCGCCACATTAGGATGGCGGCCGGTGTGTTGGCGGTTGGAAAGACCGACCACCACGCATCCGACAGGCTCTTTTCCCCTCTCACCCTTAGACATGACGCCCCACGGCATATCCCTGTACCATGTGGCAGGCACCGCATGGTGCCTGCCACGTACTGCAGGGATATGTCCAGTGTCCCCTTTTTGTCTTGCGGCATGTGCTGCAGCCAGCAGCACCCGCCACAATACACAATATAGGCATTGCGACCGCCGTGGTGGCGGCGTATCGTACTGCCTATGTCAAGACTGCCGGCAGCCTGTCGTGCGGTCCCGTTTCCGATAGGGTGGCGGGCGGACAAAAGTCCGCCCCCATCCTAATCAGCCCTTAAGTACGGATCTTAGTGGTAATATTCAATAAGGAAAAAAGCGAAATTAGTATAATCACTCATCTTGAGTCCTAACATTACATAGTGCTGTGACGGAGTAAGAACTGTTCAAAAGTCTTTATAATGGCAAGACAACTAACACTTTTTAACACTCCAACATCATTTCCATATCTTTCAATATTTAATACTATGGACTTTTCAAATAAAAGTATCCAAAAACAATAATAGCTACCAATATAATCAAAACATTCCATTGACACACAGGCATGACACGTTTCAAAAATTGAGACATGAAATGTTAAACTCCAACCTGATGTCTCCATTAGATCCAGTGCAATCTTGAATCTAAAATCCTCCATAAATTTAGAATTTTTTGGAAATGTCTGTAACTGGCTTTTGACTTATGTAGGAATCTGCAAACTGAGAACACAGTTGAGATTTTTACTTTCCTCACTTAACAGTAGAGTAAAATTTATATGTTATCAAAATGACCAAGTTGAAGTGTAATGGGCATAAAAACAATTGGTCTCAATATGATATCGGTCAGAAAGCCATCCGACAGCTCATTATAGACTTTCCTCACCACATCAGAGGTCTTCGTCCGACCGCATTAGTACCATACTAGCAGTCAGAGGAAAACCTGTGGGGGAATACTGCTCGGCTTCCTTCGAGAATATCATACATTATTCACTTTGCTAAAACAAATGAAGGTGCATAATATCTTGAAATATCATTATCAGCATGCAAAAAAACACTACAATTGTAGCTGTCTTGTTGCTTTTGGTTAGATTGTACCATAAATTCCCATAGATCGAAGTAGGGACGCTTCACAGTCTGTAGGAAAGCCCTTTTGAGACATATGAATGGATATGTTAAATACTACAGTTTGTCCACCAGAAGTAATCAATAAGAATAATACACCGTTGTCACAACTACTGATCAATTTGAAAAAGAAAATTATATTTGTGGTTTTTTTTTGTTGCAATCTTAGAACTACAAAATAGAAAAGGTAAACTGTTTTTAGGAAAGGGTACCTCCAATTTCTCAGGAAGTCTTTGTAGGTCTGAAGATTTGCTGTCAGTAAATCATAAACTATAGTTTTCTTTGTAAAAGGTTTCAATATCTGAGGAAATTAAATAAAAGCAGTTGGATAAACACCATCAGCAAGACAAAGGCAATAAATGAATGTTAGTTGTACTTTAAAACCACTTTTCGTATCATTATAGTTCTTGAAAAATAATGTGTGTGGAATTATACCCAACTTAAAAAATAAACACGAAAATGAATTGTCCATAACACGCAAGTACCCTGACACAGCTTTAGAATAGTCCTTCGGACTCATCCTGCAATTATTATGTAATGTTGCCTTACTTGGATTTTTAATATTGAGTTTTACAATTTCTTGCAGAGGTGTCAGCTCGTGCTACATCCCAAAACATAATAGTGAAATAAATGAGCCAATTTATATATGAAATAATCAAATTAAGCCTCTCTTACTATTACAAGCACTCACATATTTTTTTATCAATAACGTTCAAACCTCTGTTAAAGAAAAGAAGAAAAAAAAGGTTGCACTTATTAAAAGAATCCAATGAACACCAGTATTTGTAGGACAAACAACAGTTTCCACAGTTTCATAAGGTACCTGCATAGAATAGAATGTGCTCATGAATAACTTTACCTGTCATCCAAACTCCATACTTTTTTTTAATTTTTTTAATTTGTTTATTGAAATTTTCAAACGAAAAAACAACAGATCGCATTCCAGGTCACATTACAATCAGTATGATCAGGTGAAGATACAGTTCAAATGCGCAAACACAACAACTTAACAATCAGTCAGGAAACAATATATCCTCGTTCAGTACCAGATAGCAACCTTTGATGATAACTGGTTCACAGGTTCAGCGCCCATGATTTGTGTTCGTGCATAGTCCCATTGACTGGTAATTCGTAGGCATCAGGTTAACATAACTATACAGTGTTTCGGCCTGACATTCCATCTATGCCTGTGCAGTTTCAGCTAGTATGATCCTTAAGCATCAGCAGGGATTGGGGAGGGGGTGTTGCTACCTTGTTGAGCTTTCAGCCAATCCAGAAAGGGATCCCATATATTTTTGGGTCGGTAGGCCGTCGGCATCAGCTCCCAAAAGGTGATCAATTGAGTGTGGCTAAAAACGACATCTTGTATCCATGTCTTGCTTGTAGGAGCACGTCTATCACCCCAATGTATTGCTACTCGTCGTTTGGCGAGCAGGAGCATCATGGCATGTAATTTACAATTCTCTGTCTTAGTGTCTTTAACATACCCCAATAGTCCAATGAGTGGCTGAGGCTCGCTTGGTGTCCCCAAAATCTCTTGTATTTTGCTAAATATGTCTACCCAAAAGGCCGCTACAGGTGAGCAAAGCCAGGACATGTGGAGGAAAGTAGCGGGGGCGAAGCCAAACCTCCAGCAGCTCTCATCAGGTCTGATCCCCATATGATGTAACTGAGAAGGGGTTCTATAAAACCTAGGTAAGTATTTAAAATGTATTAGCCTCAGCTTGTAATTTGGAGAAAGCATTAGAAGTTGGCTGCAGCAGAAAGCCCAAACGTCGTCTGTTATCTGGTTATCTAGCTCTATATTCCAACTGTGTTGGGCCTTAGGCACAGTCAGAGGTACTGTGGTTTGCATAGAATTATATAGTCGTGTGATCAGTCTGCAAGGCGATGCGTTGGTGATCATCTGCTCGAGAGCAGGTAGTGGAGTGGGGGGATTCGGAAAGGTGTCATGGAGTTGCCTGCATGTCGCTCTCACTTTGTAATATAGAAACAGCTCGGAGAAGCTCCTCGTGCCCTCAGCTGTGTGGCCCGGCTGAGCGCAGAAAACATCGCCAGGGTAGAGATCGGCAAAGGTTTCAAAGCCCATGGATTTTGCCATAGCAACTAGGCCTGGGCGGAAAACTACGCTACGCTCGCGTAGTTTGCGCAACTACGCGCTATGCGAATTGCACGTAGCACAGTGCAAAAACGCGTAGCGGGCATTTTTTGCTTGCTCGCGGTCCTCAATCGTCAAGTTGGCGACCGCGAGCGAGCAACATCAAGTTGCCGATCGCGAGCGTGGAAAATAAACCTCCCGGCGAGATTCTCAATGCGGGGAGGTCAGGTTTCTCATTGCGAGTGGTCGCGTATGCTCGCGACCGCTTGTGATGAGAAACTACCAGTCCGCGTTGAGAAAACTGCCGCTCGAGTACAAATCTACTCGAGCGGCAGAAAACGACCGCTTGCACTGTGCAAGATGCCATTTGCAATGATTGCACAGTGCGGATAAGCATCCGGCACTGTGCAATCATTGCGAACAGCATTTCCTACCGCACTACGCAGTTCGCGTAGTGCTACGCGTAGCTCGCGTAGTGCACTTCACATAGCTACGCGTAGCGCTACTACGCGAACTACGCCCAGGGTTAATAGCAACATTTCCACCGTCTGCCAATGCCGGAATCATAGGATTGCGCGCAAGTGGGATAGATGTGGCATATATGATCTTCAAGTTGGCTCTGGTGCGCAGCCTGTCCCAGGCCCAGCGAAGGGATTCAACAGTATCTATTCCATCCCGCGATCTGCGGTATGGTTGGCATATAGCCACTTGAAGGGGAACTGGTGCTGCGACGTCCGTCTCCACTGCTACATGAGGCTGAAATGGGGAGGGATGTAACCAGTAGTGTAAGAATTGTGCTTGCGCACAGAACGCATAAAGCGGGATATCCAGGGCTCCCAGTCCTCCCTGTGTGAGGGGAAGCGTGAGCAGCTCCCAGGAGACGCGTGCTTGCTTCTCGGCCCATACCATCGAAATCAGCAGTGAGCGAAGAGTGTGAAAGAAGGCCCTGGTTAGCGGAAGTGGGATATTGACGAATTAGTATAAAAATTTAGGCAAGACAACCATTTTGGCTATGGCGATCCTGCCAGCAAGAGACAGCGGCAGCCGAGACCACACCTTTATCTTCTCCTCCAACCAGGAGACCGCCCGCCCATAATTTAGGTTCCATATTTCTTGCTCATCTCGGCTTAGCCAGATGCCCAGGTACTTTACCGGGCCATCTGCCCATTTCAACGGGTGGTCCTGGTCAAAAGGCCTGGTGGCCTCTGTGAGCGGGAATAAAGTGGACTTGGTCCAGTTTATAAATATACCAGAGAGCCCGCAAAATTTATGAGTTCCCGAAGCAACGGGTTTAGATTAACCTCAGGGTCCGTGATGTACAGTATCATATTGTCTGTGTACTAAGAAATAAGTAGCCCTCTAGTGCTAAATCCCAACCCCCTTGCCGCGTGATGTTGGCGCAACCGAGCTGCTATTGGCTCCATTGCAATGGCAAGAAGGAGAGGGGAGAGGGGACAGCCCTGACGAGTCCCTCAGGATATACAAAAAGGGTCGGATAAAAGCCCGTTCATGCGCAGTCTAGCTGAAGGAGCCGTATAGAGTAATTTTATCAGTGCTATAAAGGTCGGACTGATGCCTATCCTCCCCAGAACGGCGAATAGATATGGTCACTCCAGTGCGTCAAACACTTTAGTCGTGTCAAGAAACGCCACGAGCGCTTTAAATTTGGGATTCAGATAATGCAGCACCGTAAAAAATGTACGTAAATTGTGGGAAGTGGAGCGGCCCGGTATGAATCCAGACTGATCAGGTCTAGCTATCAGAGGGAGCAGAGGTTGCAGTCGGTTTGCGAGCAGTTTGGCATAGATCTTAGCGTTGATATTATTCAGGGAAAGCGGCCTGTAAGAATCTATCTTGTGGCTTGGTTTACCAGGCTTCGGTATAGTCTGGATTATCGCCTCTCGCATAGATGGAGGGAGTATTCCAGAGGTCTGAGCCTCCTCGAAAACAGCAAGGAGCTGGGGCGCCAATAGGTCAGAATATGCCTTGTAAAAGGCGGTCGTCAAGCCGTCGGATGCCGGGGCCTTGTCTGCCGGCAGACCGCTAATAACCTGCTGGATATCATTGGAGGTGAAGGGTTCCTCTAAGTATTCTCTATGTGCCCTCCCGAGCCAAAGTAATTCAATAGACTCAAAAAATGATTGGAGTTTCTCCGGTACCGTCTGATGAGTGGCGGTGTATAATCTAGTATAGAATGTGGTAAAGTTGTCCATGACCTCCTGATACCCTCTGAATACAGTGGAATCATCACCTGCTATCTCAGATATATAAGTGACTGTGTGTGTTTTTTTTAGCATATTCGCCAGTGTCCTGCCAGGTCTGTCCCATTCCCTGTATCGTCTAGCTTGCGAATATTTGCCCAGAAATTGTATCTCCATTGCGGGCCTCCTCTTCAAATTCAAAGAGTAACTCCTTAATAGACAGTAGAAAGAAGAAAGAAAACTTTATTTCATGATTTGTTAAAACCCTTGCAAACCACTACAAATAAAAATTGATGCAATATATAAAATTTATAATAAGTCCCAGGTTCCTGTGGATAAAAGCACCCGACATCGTAACATAAAATTGTATTGTAAGTGCACTAGCCATAACTCCTATAGTAGTGTTCCCATGAGGAGACGGCAGTCCTAGTTTAAAATGACATTTGAGACCCGCGTCAGCTAGCCTGTGCGCTACTCCCCTTCTGATGACAATTTTGTTTTATTTTTTGACCAAAACTGTCCGTGTGCCAGTCCGCTCCGCAAATGGAGTTAGTTAAGCAACTGATACAGGTAAGCAAGGGGTCTAGGTCAGGTCTCACCTCCGCAAGTTTTTTTGCAAAGCGATCCATGAACTTAACCAAGGCGCAGTTTAAGATGGTATTCCGGGGATCAAAGCAGGCCAACACTGCGCCTCTACATGATCTGGCCTCCTTGTCGATCCAACCCCTTCGTAGTAGAGACCTTCTTTCCTTCAAGAGGTTGGGGCACAAACACAGTACGTGCAAAAGATCTTCCCTGTGTTGGCCGCAAAGCCGGCATGTTTCCAGGGCACAGTCTCTTTTCCATTTGGGAAGATGGAAAATCGTTGGAATCACCCCCATTCTCAGTTTTAAGAAGCGGAGCTTAGTGAGAGTTAGATAACTATGAGGTTTCAGCTGTGCATAAGTGCTGAGAGTCATCCAGCCGTGACTTCTAGCAGAGAGGCTAGCCCTGTCTTCTACCGAGGAAAGTCTTTTTGCGCTGAGTTTTGCTAGCCTCTTGAATTTGTTTTGGCTTGCATGCAAGTCCCAGAGCTCGCTCAGGCCAAGAGTGCTAAGCCCACAGGACAAGTAGCGGTGCCCCGCTGGCCATCGTCTTGTGTACAGCTGGGCCCATAAGTGGTGACCCAGACTACCCTCCTTTGACGCCCTCAGCTTGTGACAGCTCATTAAAAAAGTCGCCATTCGGCCCATTGACTGTCTACAGATGCCGAATTCCAGCCTGATTTGTGCAGGTGAAGTGTAGGAAGGTAGCTGGAAAGTCGTTCTAAAACTTTTTTCCGACTAATTTGTCTAATTGGCCACTGTCTAGCCCTTTTAGCACCTCACTTCAGTAGGTTAGTGTTGGAATAACCTTTGCCTGAGCCGCCTGAAGGGTTGGAGCGAAAGTTGGACCAAATAATTTCTTGTGAATGGAGCTGAGTGCAAATGCTAATGCAGTTCTGTTGTAAATGGCCCTTTTTGCAGGGTTATCCCCAAACTTTTTGCTTTTTCCTCCTATTTTTCCCTGACCTGTTTGTGTTGGTTCTAGGTAACCCTGGGCGAAGTACTACGCTAAGCTCGTGAAGTTTGCGCTACTTCGCACAGTGCAAACACGCGTAGCGGTCATTTTTTGCTTGCTCGCGGTCCTCAACGTCAAGTTGGCGACCGCGAGCAAGCAAAATGACATCCCGGCGAGACTTTTTCCTCGTTCGCCATCAGCAACATCAAGTTGCCGATCGCGAGCGTGGAAAATAAACCTCCCGGCGAGATTCTCAACGCGGGAGGTCAGGTTTCTCATTGCGAGTGGTCGCGTATGCTCGCGACCGCTCGCGATGAGAAGCTACCAGTCCGCGTTGAGAAAGCTGCCGCTCGAGTAGAAATCTACTCGAGCGGCAGAAAACGACCGCTTGCACTGTGCAAGATGCAGTTTGCACTGATTGCACAGTGCCGGATGCTTGTCCGCACTGTGCAATCAGTGCGAACAGCATTTTGCACAGTGCACTACGCAGTTCGCGTAGCTACGCGTAGTGCGAAGTGCACTTCGCGTAGCTACGCGTAGCGCTACTACGTGAACTACGCCCAGGGTTAGTTCTAGGACTCTGGGCACTTTACCACTGCTAATCAGTCCTAAAGTGCATATGCTCTCTGTGTAAATTGTGTTATGAATCGGTGTTTCCGTAATTGGATGCTTGATTTACTTGTTAGCCCCTAGTAAAGTGCACTGCGTGTGCCAGGGCCGGTGAATCAAATGCTACAGTGCCTGCAGCACTGGTTGTGCCACCCCCGTGAGTAGCCCTGAAAATGGTAACTCAGACCTGTCATTGCAGAGTCTGCGCGCAGTTTGTAACTGCCATGTCGACTTGGCCAGTGCACACACTGGCCGGTCCCTAACCTTCCCTTTTCTTACATGTCAGACATCCCTCAGGTAGGCCCAAGGTACCCCTGTGGGCAGGGTGCAATGTATGTGAAAGGTAGGACATGCCCTGGTGTGTGTGGCATGTCCTAATAGTGAATTACAGCCAATTTCGTTTTTCACTATTGCAAGGCTACCAGTTGCCCATAGGACAGAATGGGAGGTTTGTTCATAACATCTTATGAACATAACTGGCCCAGGGAATTCGGTAAGAAAATGAAGTTTCGTATGCCTGAACTCAGAATATAAAGATGCCTCTTGTAGTGAAGGTGATTTTTACATTCTGTGTTTGAAAATACCACTTTTGGAAAGTGGGTATTTTCTTGCTCAGTCATCCCGCGTGCCTCTGCTGGAATGTGGATTGCCTGTCTGGGTTTTGGATGACAGAAGGCTGGGGGAGCAGGAGGGGCGCCAGATGGTCTAGGTAGGTCAGGAAAGGGCTGAAGAGACCTGGGCTACGATGGGGGAAGGGGGAGGAGATTTCCTTGCACCTCAAAGGGCCTGCTCTGCCTCTGACAAATGCTGTCTCCACCTCCTGCCAGGAATTCACACCAGAGAAGGCAGAACTGGTCCTGACCGGGCACACGCCCTCTCTGCCTAAGAGATCAAAGGATTTTTGGACATAAATGCTGGGTCCCAGACCCCTGAACTTTAGAACTCATCTGGAACAAGAAGACTGCCAAGAAGAAGAGCCGGAGAAGCTGCGAAAAGGAACGACTGCTTTGCTGGGTGCTTTGCTGGGCTGACCTGCAGTGGCTGCTTCTGTCTTGGGCAGTGAAAGGCCTGGACTGGACTTTCTGCAACCTAATTTGTGAGTCTCTCCAAGGGCTTGAGGTAGAGCTTGCCGCCTGTTCACGAAGTCTCAGGAACAGCAAAGACTTCAAGTTCTTCGACCCGCAGCACTGGGGACTGTGTGTTTTGTGCTCCAACCCGAAGAACACCAACTCGACGACGTCTACGACGCCACTGCCGACTCCGTGTCCTGAAGGCACCGCAGAGGGCACCGCCAGAACGCCGCACCGCAACCCTGGTCTCACCGACGACGCCTGTTGACGCCGCCACCGAGCCGCTGCTTGCACCACGACCTGTGGGCTCCGCACCACCTCGCTTCACGCCGAAGCTTTGGCACCACAGAGAGCACCGCCGCAATGCCGCACTGCGACCCTGGTCTCACCGACGACGCCTGTTGACGCCGCCACTGAGCCGCTGCTCACATGTGACCTGTGGGCACCGCACTCCGCACCGCCCTGCTTCAGGAGGACGCCTTGGCCTTCCTGATGCCGCCACTTCCCGCTGAAATCGACGCCGCTGCTTGCACCATGGTTCGAGGGCACCGCTCGTAAGTCAAACGAAGCACCGCCCTCATCCCACACCGCAGCCTTGGCCCACCGATGCCGGCACCATCGACTCCTGCTCGTCAGCCGATGACAGCGCTTCAGCCGCGACGACGCCGCTGCTTGCACCGCGACCTGCTAGCACCGTGATGAGCACCGCCTTCATCTCGCACCGTGACCCTGGTCTCAACGACGACGCCATCTGACGCCGCCACCGAGACGCTGTTCGCACCGCGACCTGGGGGCACCGCACGCCGCATCGCTGCGCTTCGCTCCGCAGCACCCGACGCCTGTTGGCGCCAGCGCTCTTGATCCCATCAGAAAGGGGCTCGACCTGCAACGCGAGTGACTTCAAGGGCCCCATCGCCCTGCATTTCTGAAAGGTACTGTTTGCGGGTCTTCCTGACACCGTAGCTGGCCTGCGACCCCGCGGTCAGCCAGAACTGTTTTGGATTTGTGTGTTCACAACACCGTGGTAGCCCGGACGGAGCTAGCCACACAAGGAACTCTTTTTAATCAACGTATTTTTGAACTGTGAACTTTTAAGTATAGTATTGTGGATTTTTATCGTTTTTGGTCTTGTTTTAATTATATAAAAATATTGGATATTTTTCTAAACCGGTGTGGTGTCCTTTTGTAGTGCGAACACTGTATTACTGTTGGTTATGTGCAAATGCTTTACACACTGCCTCTAAGATAAGCCTGGCTGCTCGTGCCAAGCTACCAAGGGGGTGAGCAGGGGTTATTTTAGACATGTAACTCCCTTATCCTTACTTGAGTGGAGGTTTTTGCCTGGCTTTGGCCCACGCCCTAGCCTACCAAAAATCCAATTTTTAACATTGGTTGTCAGCGGTGAGGATAGGACTTGTGTTTGCACTTGACTTACAGTGATTGGTGTGCACTACTACCATATCGCAGACCATTACGTACCACATACTATTTTCTTTTGGTCTATTTTTGCCTTTCCATTGGTTTTGAACTTGAACTTTCTAGTACAACATGCCTGAATCAGTTGCATCATCTGTTGCATCCTTGGAAGTGGCCTTTGAGGAGGAGAGGTTAGAAACCTACAATGTTAAGGAGTTGAAGGCGATCGGCAAAAACCTCAAAATCCAAATCAGAGGCCTCACCAGAAAAGAGGAGCTACAAAAGGCGCTGAGGGCCTGGGTAGCGGCCAGACATGCTAGTGAGCAGTCTGGGGATCTTAGCCTGGAGGTGGAGGAGCCTATTCCAAGGGTGGATGTGCTTTTGTGATGGGGGGCACCCTCTAAACCAGGCAGCAGCAGTGCCTTGTCCCCAGAGGAGCTGGAGGACAGGCGGGAAGCAAGGAGAGTTGCTGTAGAACTGGAGAAGCTTAAGTTAGCCATGGAAGAGAAAAGGATGATGTTAGACCATGAGTTTAAAATGAGAGAGCTGGACTGGGAAGCCAGTAGGGCTAGGCCCAACTCAGATGGTGGAAGCAAAAGTGTTGGGTCCAGTACTGAGGATGAGGTACACACACACAGATTTGGGGCCCTGCTTCAAGGAGGGGGTTGACATACACCAGGGGGTTCAGGATTGTGAGGGTACTCCAGTGGTGCGCAGTGTCCCTGAGGTGGATTGGGGAACTGGCACAGGGGATCATTTTCCTGGTAGTGGGAGGGACACTCTACTGACTCTAGATGAGAGGTGCAGGGAGAGGGGTTCCCCCATGATAGAAGCCCTAGTAAGTGAGTATGGAGACCAGCCAGAAGAGTATGGGTTAAGAGACAGCAACAGTCAGACACTGTCTCATCAGTCTTGTGAGAATGATGTGGGGTATATGTCTGAGGCACTGGATGGATGGGTGAAGGGTAGTTTGGTTAACACATGTGTGGGGCTGTGTGATTCTATTGGTGGAGAGCATATTTTAAGTCCCTGTTTTCCAGAGCTATGCCAACACCCAGTGGATTGTGAGTTCTCTGACCCTAGGGAGCTTGCACTGGAGGCAGACCTTTTGGTGAATTCCAGAGGGTCTGGAGAAGCATCTGGGGGTGACCCGGAAGGAAGCGGCTTAGGTATTTCCTAACCGAGGGTGGTGGGAAAGGTTTGTGGTAGCCCAGATAGGTCCCGGTGTCGTGGGAAGGGTGTAGGGACTCACGTCCTGTCTCCGCGGAGAAGGAGTGGGAATGGGCTGCGGCCCAAGGTGCCCAAAACCCGGTCCCAGAGCCTGGGTGGTTCCATGAGGGAACACCAGGTGGGGAGTCTAGGCTGTACTGGTAGGCCGTCTGTTGAGGGGGACCTCCTAGTGGCAGGAGAACGTGGAGTGTCTGTAAACAGAGCTCCAGCGGTTCTAGTGTCTGGCGGTGCCGCTCCTAAGTGGAGGGTGCAGAAGTCCAGATGGAGGGGTGAGAGGGGGATGCGTTCCCCAGTGGGAGAACCAGTGGGTCAGGGGCCAGCCAGAAGGGCTGGGCCCCCTAGGAGTGACCATGGTGACACCACTTCTGTCCTGGGGGATCTTCACGCACTGTCAGATGGACAGGGGTCGGGAGATCTGTGCCAGGCGGACTGTCACACAACACATGAGTCATGTGTTACCCTCAGGGGGAGCATGCGTGCTCCCAAGGAAGTCCTGGTGTGTCGGGCAGGTGCTCAGCTGCAGGGTTTAGTCCCTGGGTTGGGAGGCCAGGTTCAGGTCCTGCCTGACCTGGAGGGAAGGACGACTGTAAGCAGTGTCCTGACCGGTCTATCTTCTAGGGGTACCACTCCCGGTGGGGGGTGCAGAACTCTGGAAGGGGGTGCAGAGGGAGGGAGTCCTCGCCTCTGACCTCGGTTCAACCCGAGGGTTTAGATCCTAGGGTGGTGGATCAGTTGCAGGGTCAAGTCCCTGAGCTGGTGGAAGAATTGTCAGGGAGGGCTGATTCCAGCACCCTGGCAGTTTTTGGTTCGGGGGTGCTTCTCCTGGGAGGAGGGGGCGGAACCCCGGAAAGAGAGGTAAGGGGAGGAGGGCCTCGCCCGAGACCTCTAGTCAGCCTGAGGGTACAGACCCTGGGCTGGTGTACCAGTTGCAGGATAGCACCCCATAACTGGTAGGCGAATTGTGCAGGACACCTGCCACAGGTGCCCTGACAATTCTGGAAGGGGGTACCGCTCCAGGTTGGAGGGTACAGAGCCCCAGGGAGGAGGACCGGGTGTGGGGGAGCCCACCCCCGCCTTCTATCCAGCCGCAGGGTACAGACCCTGGGCTGGTGGGCCAGTGTCAGGATGCCATACCTGACTTGGCAGGGGGGAGAGTGGAGACAGGGTGCCAGGCACCTGGGGTTACCGCCCCCCACTCTCTGATGCCGCAACGGTTGGAGTGGCCTGAAAGGCATGAGGCCTGGCTCTCATCACTGACAGTTGGCAGTGACCACTGTGGCTGGCTGTCCGGAGGGACAGAGTTGCCCCTGGGAGGGGGAAAGGAGTCGCACCCCGGAGGTGGACTGGGCCACACTGATGTGTTGGCCATGAGGGTACTGTCTGCCTGTTGGGACACATCTGAGAGCCAAGTAAGTTTAGGTGCTGCACAGATGGGGTCCACAGGTGAGGAGAAGGGTTCCCCATGGGTTGGCTTAGTGGGCCCTGAGAGTATGGATAGAGGGATCCAACTAGGTTCAGGAAGGCGTAGAACGGGAAGAAAACCCTGCTGTTGCGGGCCAGGTTCCATGTTCTATCGCCCCAAGCAGGGAAGCCCATCGAGGTATGGATTGGTCTCCCCTGGCTTTAGGCTGGAAGGGGGTTGTGTTGGAAATGGCCCTTTTTGCAGGGTTATCCCCAAACTTATTTCTTTTTCCTCCTATTTTTCCCTGACCTGTTTGTGTTGGTTCTAGGACTCTGGGCACTTTGCCACTGCTAATCAGTGCTAAAGTGCATATGCTCTCTGTGTAAATTGTGTTATGAATTGGTGTTTCCGTAATTGGATGCTTGATTTACTTGTTAGCCCCTAGTAAAGTGCACTGCGTGTGCCAGGGCCGGTGAATCAAATGCTACCCGGGGGCCTGCAGCACTGGTTGTGCCACCCCCGTGAGTAGCCCTGAAAACGGTAACTCAGACCTGCCATTGCAGAGTCTGCGCGCAGTTTGTAACTGCCATGTCGACTTGGCCAGTGCACACACTGGCTGGTCCCTAACCTTCCCTTTTCTTACATGTCAGACATCCCTCAGGTAGGCCCAAGGTACCCCTGTGGGCAGGGTGCAATGTATGTGAAAGGTAGGACATGCCCTGGTGCGTGTGGCATGTCGTAATAGTGAATTACAGCCAATTTCGTTTTTCACTATTGCAAGGCTACCAGTTCCCCATAGGACAGAATGGGAGGTTTGTTCATAACATCTTATGAACATAACTGGCCCAGGGAATTCGGTAAGAAAATGAAGTTTCGTATGCCTGAACTCAGAATCTAAAGATGCCTCTTGTAGTGAAGGTGATTTTTACATTCTGTGTTTGAAAATACCACTTTTGGAAAGTGGGTATTTTCTTGCTCAGTCATCCCGTGTGCCTCTGCTGGAATGTGGATTGCCTGTCTGGGTTTTGGATTACAGAAGGCTGGGGGAGCAGGAGGGGCGCCAGATGGTCTAGGTAGGTCAGGAAAGGGCTGAAGAGACCTGGGCTATGATTGGGGAAGGGGGAGGAGATTTCCTTGCACCTCAAAGGGCCTGCTCTGCCTCTGACAAATGCCGTCTCCACCTCCTGCCAGGAATTCACACCAGAGAAGGCAGAACTGGTCCTGACTGGGCACAGGCCCTCTCTGCCTAAGAGATCAAAGGATTTTTGGACATAAATGCTGGGTCCCAGACCCCTGAACTTTAGAACTCATCTGGAACAAGAAGACTGCCAAGAAGAAGAGCCGGAGAAGCTGCGAAAAGAAACGACTGCTTTGCTGGGTGCTTTGCTGGGCTGACCTGCAGTGGCTGCTTCTGTCTTGGGCAGTGAAAGGCCTGGACTGGACTTTCTGCAACCTAATTTGTGAGTCTCTCAAAGGGCTTGAGGTAGAGCTTGCCCCCTGTTCACGAAGTCTCAGGAACAGCAAAGACTTCAAGTTCTTCAACCCGCAGCACTGGGGACTGTGTGTTTTGTGCTGCAACCCGAAGAACACCAACTCGACGACGTCTACGACGCCACTGCCGACTCCGTGTCCTGAAGGCACCGCAGAGGGCACCGCCACAACACCGCACCGCAACCCTGGTCTCACCGACGACGCCTGTTGACGCCGCCACCGAGCCACTGCTTGCACCGCGACCTGTGGGCACCGCACTCCGCACCGCCTTGCTTCACGCCGAAGCTTTGGCACCGCAGAGAGCACCGCCGCAACGCCGCACCGCAACTCTGGTCTCACCGACGACGCCTGTTGATGCCGCCACCGAGCCGCTGCTCGCACCGCGACCTGTGGGCACCGCACTCCACACTGCCCTGCTTCACGAGGACGCCTTGGCCTTCCTGACGCCGCCACTTCCCACCGAAATCGACACCGCTGCTTGCACCGTGGTTCGAGGGCACCACTCGTAAGTCACATGAAGCACCGCCCTCATCCCACACCGCAGCCTTGGCCCACCGACGTCGGCACCATCGACTCCCGCTCATCAGCCGACGACAGCGCTTCAGCCGCGACAACGCCGCTGCTTGCACCGCGACCTGCTAGCACCGTGACGAGCACCGCCTTCATCTCGCACCGTGACTCTGGTCTCACCGATGACGCCATCTGATGCCGCCACCGAGCCGCTGGGGGCACCGCACGCCACACCGCTGCGCTTCGCACCGCAGCACCCGACACCTGTTGGCGCCAGCACTCTTGATCCCATCAGAAAGGGGCTCGACCTGCAACGCTAGTGACTTCAAGGGCCCCATCGCCCTGCATTTCTGAAAGGTACTGTTTGCGGGTCTTCCCGACACCGTAGCTGGCCTGCGACCCCGCGGTCAGCCAGAACTGTTTTGGATTTGTGTGTTCACGACGCCGTGGTAGCCCGGACGGAGCAATCCACACAAGGAACTCTTTTTAATCAACGTATTTTTGAACTGTGAACTTTTAAGTATAGTATTGTGGATTTTTATCGTTTTTGGTCTTGTTTTAATTATATAAAAATATTGGATATTTTTCTAAACCGGTGTGGTGTCCTTTTGTAGTGCGAACACTGTATTACTGTTGGTTATGTGCAAATGCTTTTCACACTGCCTCTAAGATAAGCCTGGCTGCTCGTGCCAAGCTACCAAGGGGGTGAGCAGGGGTTATTTTAGACGTGTAACTCCCTTATCCTGACTAGAGTGGCGGTTTTTGCCTGGCTTTGGCCCACGCCCTAGCCTACAAAAAATCCCATTTCTAACAAGTTCCTTTCTTTTTTGTTCACCCAATTGGCTCTTGTACCTGCCATTGTTATTAAAGAAGACTCCTAAATACTTGTGGCAGCTGGTTTCTTCTATTCTTTCCAAGTTTAAAACCCATGCCAACTTCTTGGGCCTTCCTGCGCGAACCGCCAGGATTTTAGTTTTCTTGTTAATCTGAAGCCCATTCCTGTTTGAATATGTGGCGATTGCATCCAGGAGCCATTTTAGTCCTATCTTTGTGTGGCTTAAAAGAACCACGTCGTCGGCATACAATAGGTTTGACAGGTGGAGGCTACCTATTTTGGGTGGGTGCGAGTTAGCTAGATTCAGGGCTTCCGGGAGATCAGATAAAAATAAATTCAAGTGTGGGGGCCAGAACGTACCCTTGCTTGAGGCCTTGCGTTGTCAAAATTGGTCGTGACAGTCTTGAGGCGTCTCCAATCTTGATCCTGACCCAAGTGTCCTGATGCAAAAGCTGCACAGCTCTCAATAAGCTGTTTGGAATGTTCAATAAAGAAAGCTTCTGCCACAGCTTTGACCTGTTGACCTTGTCAAAAGCCGATTTATAGTCAATAAACCCCATTTAGATGGGGCTAGTGCTGATCTCCGCCTGGTCGATTAAAAGGGAAAGTGCCATAAGATTGACCATAGTGCCAGTATTGCTTGTGAATCCGGTTTGGTTTGGTGGGATTATTGAGCATGCTTCGGCCCATGCCCGAAGGGAGTTTAGCAGTATCCCTGCGAAATACTTTGCTTCGTTATCAATTAAGGCGACCAACCGATAGTTGCCTGGGGATTTTTTATCTCCTCCTTTGAAGATTGGGACGAGGATCGATCCTTGCCATGAGGGCGGAATGATGTTCTTTTCTAAGATGGTAGAGTAGAGCGGGGCTAGCTGAGTGGCCCAGAAAGCAGGGTCCTCCTTAAACAGGGCTGATGGAATGCCGCCTGGGCCCCCATATTTTCGTCCCTTTTCAATCTGCTTTTGGATTATTGGCGCTGTATGGGAGTGCTCAAGAGGTAAGTTGCCCTCAATCCAAGGTTGAACCTCTGGAGCTTTGCTGCCCTCTGTACCAGTAACCTGATTGTAATTATGTTCTTGTGGATCATTGAAATGACTATGCAGGAAGAGGTACCACTCTGATTCCAGTATGTTAGACGAGGCAACTTTGGGGACTCTGCCCCCTAAACTGTTTATAGTGTGCCAAAACCTCGCAGAGCTGTTGGACCTTATACCGTGGTATAGTCTGGCCCAGAAGGAATTCCAATAGGACCTTTGTTGTTCCCGTTTGGCAGCCTTCAAGTAGCTTCGGGCCTCTCTTAATTTGGTTATAGTTAGTGGGTCCATTGGCTTCCTTTCAAGTTCCCGCCATAGCCGATTCATGCTATGTTTGGCAGACCGTATCACAGGATCCAAGGGGGTCGGCTGTTTGGACCCAGTCGCTTGTGTGTACTTTGTCGGTTTTGCGTGCCTGGCTATCAAGTTTTCTGAGAATCTTGTACAGTTTACAATTGGGTCCTCCATTGGCCTGAAGGTGTTCCCAATTATGTGCTTTGCTTCTGTCGCCAGGAGCTGTAGATTATTGACTGAGCACTTGATGCGTTTTAAGTTAATAGTGAATCTTTCGAAGGCCTGGGCCACCGCCTGATCATGTTGCATCAGCCTAATGCTGAGGGAAATTTCTTGAGGGCTGTGATCGCTGTCCAATCTATTGCCGAACCCAAAGCCAGAGACATGATTCAAGAGGGAAAGGCTGACAAAAGAGTAATCGATCAGAGACGCGCCGGCTTTAGATAGAAATGAGAGACCAGGCGGCTTGTCAGGAAAAAAACGCCCGTTGAGGGCTCTAAGGCCGAGATGTTCCAAATTACCCTGGAGGGCTCGGCCCTTTGGGTCGTCCTTGCTCCACCCAGGACGCTCCTGCGGTGGTATGGCCCAATCACCTTCCTGCAGCTTTGTTACCTCGTTCTTTTGTAGATCAGACATCAGGCACATATTGAAATCTCCAGATAGTACGATGTCTGCGTTTGGGAACCCAGATCTCATATTTAATACTGTCGCGGTCACCTCATCAGATAGGGATAGCCTAGACGCTGAGCTGGGACGGATGTACACATTCAATAAAATTACGGTCCTAAGCTGACCTTTAAAGGTTCTGAGTGAGATGCCCACTGGCTGGAGAGCCTGGGAGCTGCATGCTAGACAGTAGAAGCGCAGGCTCTTCCGTGGTGTAATATTTGGTTTCCAGCTCCCTGATGCGAGTCTCCAGAGCAGTCATTGTGCCTTTAATCGCCTTGAGAACCCTGGCCTGGCGTGAAATACATTTCCCCCGTATAACCACTTTGAATGCCTCCCAAAGTATTGCGTGCATGGAGACTGACCCGATATTAGTGGGAAAGTATTCCTCGATGTCCCTGTGTATCTCCTCCTTAAAAGCAGAATCTAGCAGGGCGTTGGGGGGGTAGCCTCCAACTGAACATCTTTTGTGGTGTGTTTGGGATTTTTAGCTGTAGCATACACGTGCGCTGTCAGACAGCGTTCTGGGGAGAGGTGTGGTGTCTATGGCCCATGCTGCAATGTCCTGTGAAACTACCGAATAGTCTAGCCTGTACCAAGCTCCATGATGGGCAGATATGCATGTGCCCTCTGCCACACCCGGGTTCCTCTGCCTCCAAATATCAACCAGGCCACCCTCTTCTATTATAGTGTTTAGGGTATACCTAGAGTTGGGGTGTAGTGTGCGAGAGCTGCCCTTTCTGTCCAAGGAATTGTTGAGCACCACATTAAAATTGCCCCCCCATATTATAGTATCACACCCAATAGTTTGCATTTTGGCCCAAACAGCACGAAAGAATTCAGGGCAATCGACGTTCGGCCGATACACCGCTGTGATTGTCATCTTCACTCCTCCCAATGACCAACAGAGAATTACAAAACGGCCTTCAGGGTCTATCTGCGCATCCACGGTTTTCCAGTCTAGCCCCTGCCGAATCACCATCGCTACTCCTCTTGCATAATTAGAGTAGATAGAGGAGAAGGCATGCCCCCAATACTTGGTGTGTAGCTTAAGGGGAGATGTGCTGTTCAAATGGGTCTCTTGAAGCAGGCAGATGTCAATACTATGCCTACTTAAGTAAGAGTGGACTAGTCTAGTTTTCCTGCTATCGTTTAATCCCTGGATGTTCCAAGTTAGGAATCTGTAATAAGTCATTCCGTCTAGGAATCCCAGCTTGTCTCATGTGCCAGCATTTCGGAAACGGTTACTTCTTGTGTGTTCCACGCTAAACTGTCCTGAAGGTTGCAATTAATTACATCATTTGGTTCTTTGTTAAATGCATTCCTGACAAACTTACCCAACAGATCAAACCCGACCCTCCCCCCGCACACACCAACCCCCCAATCAGGTTGTGCATGACATCCCCCCTTTAAGAGAAAACAAAACAATGCGTTCCAGGTCAGCACCTGAGAATGGAACTTGGAAGCTCTCCTCAGAGGCGTGGGTTTACCGGCAAACAGCCCTGCCAGAAGGCAGGGTGGCCGAGGGCAGTAAAGGTAACCAACGGCATGGGTACCAGGGTTATTCAGAAATTGTTCAAACTATGCCAGCAGGAGGGCTATAACACAATACTAGTATCCCACAACAAATCGAAAGCATAAAAGCACTCATAGGTTGCTTGTTACTAGACAAGTATTATCCAACCATTATACATAGTGTTCAATCATCATCACTTAGGTGCCCCTCAGGATTTAGAGTTTCGCAGTTTTTGAAACTCGCTTCAGCCCACACACATTTTTAGCAAACTTCATAGTTGATTTTGCGTCCGTGAAAAAGTGAGCTGTGGTATGGGTGCGGAGATGGCAGTGTTTCAAGCGAGGGGCTGCCCCCGAAAACATAGAAATATATGGTCTTGGTGGGCTACATACCGTGGCATTGATCTCCCGCCTCTTCCTTTGCAATCCCCATAGGAACTGCCTCATGAGAAGCTTGTGTGCCAAAATGTATTTTGCATCGTTTCCTTTTTTTGGACATATATGTGTACTGAATTTTGCTTGCCGATGCGGGTTGGGTGGGAATGTCTGAGTACAGTTCATAGTTTGTTTTCTTTTGTTTTGTATACAAAGTGTACCCATTGATATTTCCATTGCTGCTAATTCTTTGATATTTTGCTATCAAGTGGATTATGTCGGGCTCTCACCCAAGTGGTACTTCAAAAATGTAATAAAATATGTTTAAAAAAAAAAAAAGTGAGCAGTGCCATCATGAGAGACTTTTAGCTTGGCAGGGTAGAGTAATGCATAATGAGCCTCCGCCTGCAGGAGTAGATGCTTGACCAGCACAAACTCACGACGTGCTGCCTGCACCGTGGGGGTGAAGTCTGGGGAAAAAGAGATGTTACCGTTGTGTTGGATAGTCCCACATTCCCTGGCCAGGCATAGCACGACATCTCGGTCTCGGTAGTTCAACAGCCGAGCCAGGATCGGACGGGGAGTGGACCCCACAGGTGGTCTTGGCTCCAGCATATGATGTGCCCTTTCCACAATGAAGACAGTCGATCCAAACAGTTCACGTAACAGGTCCTCCACAAACGTTTCCATCCTAGAGATGGCCGTCGTCTCAGGCACGCCCGTGATGCCGATATTGTTGCGCCTTGATCGGGCTTCCAGGTCGTCATTCTTAGCTCTGATCAGAGTCAATACTTTGTCCATTTGTAACAACTGTTCCTTGGCCTCAACCTGGAAGTCATGTGCATCGGAGGTACGGCTCTCAAGCTGATCCAGTCTGTTTTCGTGCGTATCTACCCTTTTTCTGACTTGATCCAATTGAGAGGTGAGAACATAAAGTTTGGTGTCTATGGTCTTTAGGTTTGACCTCATCTCCAGCAGAAGCGCCCGCATGTCTTCTTCCCGATCATCTGTGTTGGGTGCAGTGGGGTTGTCTCCCTCTCCCTCTATACCAGAGTCCGTTTGTCATGTCAGCCTTTTATTTTCAAAGGACAGTTTAGACTGCTTGGCCTCGTGCTTGCCCATAGCTGTGAAGTGTCAGCGGCTGAGAGTGTAGTCTGGAAGATGGGTCATCCTCTCGTTTCCACAGAACTTCCACCAAACTCCTATAAGGCAACAAGGGCGCCCAGCACTCCCAGCAGTTGCTCGCGACCTCAAGGAGCACCAGCTTCGATAACAATAATAAGGCGGGGGTCCAGCCAGATCCAAAAGTCTTTGTTTTCAGAAGACAGACAGACACTTTAATGGTGGCAATTAGAATAATAACTGTGAGGGCGCTCATTGCAGCAGACTGACAGAGTCCCAGGGCCCCTCCAGTAGCAATGGGTGAATGGCCGCTAGTGTCTCAGAGCAGTCCCTGGCAGAACCGCAGTGGGCTGTCCACGAAGGGTCATCCGCGGTGTTTCTGGGCCATAAGGTTTTGATGTCCCTCGTACGCCTCCTACTATCTACTCGTCTCAGCCTCCGCAGTGGCAGGCTAATATCAACAGGTGAGGCTGCGGTAGTACCACGCTGCATTCCTTGTGGGGAGTTGCCTGCTACGTTCCCTTCAGTGCATCCACCCTCAGGTCTGCAGGTGTTCGCAAATTTCCCAGGAGTAGCCTCAATGGAGCCAAGGTGCTCAGATCTCGACCGGTCCCCTGCACCATCCCCTGCAATGTCCTCGGGGCTATCAGATCAGAGTGTGCCGAGCGTGCTCTCGGCGTCGTGCCTGAAAAAACCCTGTTTCCAGGAATCAGCCCAGGGGCGTCGATGCATCAAGGGGCAGGCAGCAATGTTATTTATTCGTCTGGCTCCTAGTGCAGCCTCGGGGGTAGTTCACAAGCACTCCCACCTTGCGAGCGAGGGCCTCCAGTCGCCCGCCGCTCCCGCCCTGCTCCTCACCTCTGTTTGTGTCCTAGATTGTGCCTCCGGGTTTCACAGGCCGGCGCCCCCTCTGATCTTCCCGGGCCGGGTCCGGCGCTCTCCCACGTCGATACAGGAGCCTCAGCACCAGCGCCGGCGGGCGTATGCGATCTTTCTCTCCCTCTGCAAGATGGCAGATCTGTCCAGCCCGGCTCATGGGCTCAGAGGTAGGCGTACGATCCGGCACTCCTCCTACAGATGAATCAGCCCGAGTCGCCGGCCCACCTCCACACAGCCGCCAGGTCTACGCACCGACACGGAGCGCCAGAGCCCCCAGCACCCCAGGTCAGCGCGGGCGTGCACAGGCCACGCGGTCCGGCAGACGTGCTTCGCCGCTGTCATAGGGAGCTTCCGGATCCACCTCTCCCTATCGACTGGTATTGGTATGTGCCCTGCGTCTCCGAGCACACAGAACTCAGGATATCTGGCGCCGTCGGTCCAGCTAAAGGGCAGATTTAATGCGGATTTTAACATCGGCCGGCAGAGCACACTCAGAGAGCGGCCATCTTGCTGCTCAGCTAGGCCACGCCCCCATCCAAACTCCATACTTAAACACTTACAAAGATGCAAAGGTTTAAATGGCTTTTCAATCAAAATTCTAAATCAACAGTATTTTCTTTGAAGAGAAGTACACAAATTCACAGCATACCGACATGTGAAATGTTGCCTATTGTTAAATTTTTTTTATTACGTTTTTGTATGTCTCTTGTACACTTCAACAGAAAATCAAACAGTTACATTACCAAATCATTACAACCTGACAGTGTGAAAAGTCACATAAGAGATTCAAATAGTTACCCGAAAAACAGACGATCGATAATTGCCCATGAAGATAGAGGACTACCATGTTGCAGAAAGTGCTAAACACTAAGGTGAAAATAAAAGGACATCATTAAACAGATTGAAAAACAATTATTTATTTTTTTTGGTCTGTTTTTAATATTGATGAAACTATACGTACATTGGGTCTTGACAAACATAACTTGGCAAAGTACGCATCGATTACCTATTAAAAAAGTTTTTAAAATTACACTTAGTTGGTAACTAGTGCCCGATTTATGACTCCGGCGGTACAACCACCCCTGTCAGAGGCTGCAATATGCTTGGCAGAATCGCAGCAGTACCGCAAAGTATATTCCGAGTTTCCTCTCTGACAACGGTGACATGGGGTTCTACCTCCATGTCCACTGTGGCGGAGGAAACCAAGGGGTACCTACAGGGCCACTTGTGCCTCCTCTGCATGTGGATGCACACGGGGTCAAAACATGTGCCCCACTGTATGCATGCACAGCAGTTATTGAACGGCATCGACTTTTCAGTCCATGCTGTACGGGAACATTGTGAGGCATTTCCCAATACGGTGCCTTTTTTAAAAGCACCGTGAACTTTGGAAGAGGAACCACCCTGTAAATGCCATGCCGTTCCCCCCAGACTATACTGTGTCTAAATGATATAGAAACCAACCTCATCAACTATCCATTGGGGCATTTTGAGTGAATGGAATGAAGAATCATACAGTTTTATGTTCGACAATATTGCTTCCAAACGTTGAATCACTGGTTTCTTCCATACAGCCAAAAGTATTTTCAGGTTGTTAGATGCATGGTCTTTTAAGTCTGTGGATAAATAAGTGATGAACATAATTTTAAACAAGTTTGCAAGACACCTTCATAAACTTCAAAACTGTCAGTCACCCGAAACAAATTACTTTCACTATATAGTATAATTTTTAAAAAACGTTCTTGAAGTTATCTAGAGTAAAACTATTATTATCCATAAATTAACTATAAATACTTAGGGCCTTATTACAATGTTGGTTGGAAAGCTTGCAACTGCTGGTTGGAGGTTTTCCAACTGACATGGTAGGTTTACAATCCGACCACTGAATCACAATGTATGAGGACAGAGGGTAAACCGGACGGTAAATACAACTAGGTTCCAAACAAAATCCCATAACGAATGCGTTTCCGCCTTAGGGATTATGATGTCGGTTTCTGAGAGCAAATCCATGTCGGGCTTCCCGACATGTATTTGCTATTGAAAAGCAACTTTAGGGTAGCCCAGCAGGGCCAACTTCCACCCTGGCCCTCAGCATTTGGCCCTGAGGTGCCTGCCCCACGGTGCAGGGATGTTGTAAAACTTCAATTTTTCAATGGGAGCTTTTGCTGCGGGCCGTATCCTCACCACTGTCCAACCCCTTCTCTTGGAGGGACCCCTGAATCGTTCCAACCCTCACCTTAGGGTACTTAAAGGCTTACCTGTGGGTGGGTCCCTAGGTCCGTCGTGGGACAAGATTCAGATCAGACACCACTTCGACTGCCTGGAAACTCTGGACTTAGCTCTGGGCACCGAGACCGCATCAGGGAAGATCCCTGCTGCTCCTGGCCTCCTTGTCCTGCAAGCTTGCTGCAATGTCCGTGTCCGTGCTCCGTACAGGTTCCTCACAAGGCCTGTGGACATCCAAGACACCTGAAGGAATCTCCCTTGGAGTGAAGGAGTCACTCCCCTGCATCCGCAGGCACCGCAACACAGCTGACCGGTCTGACGATCCTGGGCTCCCACTGACTCCAAAAGGCTCAGCAACACAAGTGGTGGTTCTGCACTCCCTCGAGTCAGACGCATCGAAAAGGTACTGTCTGAGAGTTTGTTGATGCTTTAACTGGCCCGCACAGACGTGGTCAAATGGAACTGGCACATTCTGTCGTCTTCAGCATCATGATAGCTCAGCTACCGACTCAGTGTAATAGTGTTAGAAACTCTTCCTCAAATATCCTGCATCCTTTGAGCTCAAGGGGCCTTTGTCTCCTGTGCCTCCTGGTCCCTCCTGAGTGGCATAAACTCTGTCCCCTCTGCTTTCAGGTACTCCTCAACTCGAATCCCCCTCTGTGTTCCAACAGACCCTTTCATCCTTCTTCAGTAGCGACATCTTCATGAAGTCCTCCAGTGTGTTTGACGGTGGTTTCCGATGCACTTTGCACCTATGCACCTTGCTCTCCTGGTGTAGGTATCCTGGTTCCTAGGTTATCCACTGGTGGGGTGGATCCTCAACCTTCTGTCTTCACGGTGCATCTTCAGGGTCCACTGGGAAGGGTCTTTCTTCTGTAATTCTGCAACCGTGACCCATTGACTTGAATTGAGCACGCAGACAGGTATCTACTCTGCACCCGGCCTCAGTGGGGTTCCTGGGTACTTACCTCAGGTGGTTTCTTGGGTCCACAGCACTTCTACGTCTTCTGGGTCCAGTCTTCACTTGAGTCACGGTTCGCATCCCACTAATTTAGTGTATGGTATATGGTTTGGTCTCCCCCTGGCGACCACTGTGTATTGTGTGCCACTTACCATTTTCTATTGCAAAGTATTGTGTTATATCTCCTGGTAGGAGATATGGGTATGTGTTTTTGAGTGTCTTATATTAAATACATATTTTTATAAATACACTTTGAGGTTCAATTTTGCCTAAGCTATACCAATAAGATTACATACTGGTAAAACAAGCTGCTTTACACTCCTTCTGGACTAAGCCTGAAGGCTGCTCTCCATAGCTACAACTTAGAGAGCTTTCTAAGGTTGTCTAAAACCACTGAAATCATCATAAGGGTCGTCTGGATTAGTGGAAGGTGCTACACTTACACAAGTGAGCACCATATACTAAGCCAGCCTCTCACAATTGTTAATTTAAAAAAATGAAATAAGAAAATAACATAATTTTTGATTCAAAGACAATTTTTGATTGCATGTAATACACTAATTTTAAATTTTTAAAATGGCAAACTACTAAGATATATTACAAAAGTAGAGATAGTAAAACCAAGCTGCTTGTGAGAACACCCTTACATCATGAGTGTCAATATTTGTTAGACTATTTCAAAACAGAAATTTGCATATTAATAAAATAAGTAGCAACCTCACCCCCCTAACGGCACACAAGTTTGATTTTCTGAAAAATCCTCAATCTCCTCTGAAATTGTTTCGAATGGAAGAGATGCTGGAGATTCCCGATTAGTCATGCTTCCTGCAAAATAATATTTTTAGATTTACTAAAATTTAGTTTGGAAATACAGACACTACTCATATAACCCACCCCAAACCCTGCTCAATCAAAAATAAGTATTCAAAAATCCCTTATTTAACATACTGTACTTTTCAAACCATATTTTTTGACAAACTCAGTTTCACGTTCTCTTGCTTAACCTAGTACCTTTTCACCAAGTATGGTGCCATTTGCCCAGGTTGATGGTATATAATTCCAATACACATCCAACTTTGTCCCATTGCATAGAAAACATATACCCTTCGATGGTTTTCTGCTGCCGCTCGACTTATAAGGCCTCAACATGTAAAAATGGTGTGTTGTACGTAAAGGGAGGTTGCTAGCATTAAGCAATTTAACACGCTTTCCTTGAATTTCAGCAATAGTGTACAGTCCTGTAAATTTATGTTCCAAAATGCCTCCTTTTCTTGTACTTTTCGCTGCAATTTTTCAGAAGCACTAACTGTCCTTCTGTAAAGGTGCACAGCTTATATTTCTTTGTAACTCTCCTTTTGAATTTTTCTTTTTGCTTTTCCTATGCAATCTCAATATTCTGTTTTGTCTGCTTATGCAACTCTGCTCCTTTTTTTTTTCTTTTCGACGATAATGCCCGCATATTCTGTTTCAGTTGGTAGTATTAACTCAAGCTATTAAAGGAAACATAAAACTCGATCACTAATTTTCATTATAATCACTACGAATAAACATATGTAATGAATTTTAAATATAAAATAATGTAAGACTGTTCTGCATAATGAAAAATATTGTTACATTGAATTTAACCCTCTACATAAAAATGAAAAAAAATTAAAATATCAAGATTTATTGTAAATAAATGTAATGCAAAAGAAAAGTAACAGAGAGAAATAAGATTTAATAGTAGTCAAAACTTAGAGTATCCTGCACGTGAATCTATGTATAATTACACAATAGAAATATGCAGATTTAAACATAAATAGGGGTAATGACTCTGAAACAAATAGAACATTTTAACAATTCTTCTAATTTAAAACACAATCATAATTTCATACCAGATCCTCTGCAACCTCACTTGGAAATCTGGCTTCACATCCATACATAAGTTGAAAAGGGGACACTCTTGTTGTGGTATGTAGCTTTGATCTTAAAGCAAACAATGTATGATCCAAAAATACTAGTCGTTTTGATGCTCATTCACATATTTAGACAACGTGCTGTAAAATTACAAAAAAATTAGCTGTCATCCAGTGGTTGGACCACCGGTACAGTGCTGGTTGGTCTTCCACCAGTGAGCCACCACGCTTTTTCTCGCAGTCCATGGACCGTCAACCTCAAAATCAGGCTCGTGGACTCTGCCACTGTGGGGAGTTGCCTAGATCGGGGATGCATGCACCAGGTGGAGCTAGCCAAAGAATGATCTAAATTCTGTGCCTAATTCAAGGCAAATCCTGAGCGGGATGAAATATGGGAATGGATTAATACACAGTGCTCCCAGGTAGAAAAGCTTGAATTTAGGGACCCCTCACAGGCCTGTCTTGAGCACCTCCCTTGGGCCTATTTGAAACTTTTGGCTAATATACCTGTATGCACTTACAAAGAATAGCCCATATTCGAAATAACACTTCCTCACCATTTAGAAATGGTCAAGGACCAGGGTGGGCGGATACCTGGTTCTAAGGTGAAATGTGACAACAGTGGCCCTGTTGTACATGGATGCAGCCCCATGCCACACGGACACCACATACATTCTATAGACAATAAACTCTACCAGAAGGGCCAAAACATATGGATGGACATGGCTCTGAGAAACACTTTAGATCATGTGACTAAACCAGAGGGTATGATCGCAAAGTTTGCAGTCACAGCCAAGAATTGCACGGGTGATGTCCAGCAGCTACTTCCTAACTCAAGGTCGTAGTTATAGTGGGTTATAGAAGCTGAAGGTGAGCAATCTAAAAAACATGGTTGCTGAGGTTTACAGAGGGAGCGAAAGGGACACAAACATGAAGGTCTTTTGAGCATGGGTCACTAATGGGGGCCATAAACAATTGCATATGTCCTTGCTCTGTTGATCATCCCTTTGACAGAGGTGACATAGACCTCCACGAGTCCCCCTGCTATATGCAATAATTTCCATGCTCATTAACTTCCAAGACCAGACTCTATTGTTCATGCCACCAGCACACAAGTAAATGCATTACTTAATTTAATTAGTCATTTTCCGTGGGTAAACCACATTTTTGCTTCCATGGGTAAGATTACAAAAATGGTAAAATAGAAGCTGGGAGTGTATATGTTCAACAGCATAGTGTACCCTGATAGGCATATAGGGGCTCATTACGATGACGGTGAGACCGCCGTCAGTGGCAGTCTCACCGCCATCAGAAGGCCATTCTCCGCCCGCCAAATTAGAATAGCAGGCGGTTCCGTGGCAGTCGGAAACTCCGACCGCCACGCATCCGACGGGCTACTTGAGCCTGCCGGTGCGGCGGAGGCCTTCCCATCCCTAAAATGGTGGCCGTGCAATCCAGGCACCGCCGTAGGGATTAGGATGTTCCCTCCCCGCCAGCCTTTCCATGGCAGTTCACCCGCCATGGAAAGGCTGGCGGGGATGGACATTGGGAGCCCGTAGGGGGCCCCCCTTCATCCCTGGCCCTCTTCTTTGGGTGTGGGGGTCACCTTTGGTGCCCCCAACATATCCCCGTAACAAGTGACAGGCACCGCATTGTGCCTGTCACGTAGTACAGAAATATGTTACACATCCCTGTTTTCCATTGCGGCGGGTGCTGCAGCCAGCAGCACCGCCCGCAATGGAAAAGGTGGCCAATGCGACCGCCACGGTGGCAGTCGCATCGTAATTTGGCCTGTTGGGCGGTCCCCATCCCCATGTCCGCCCGCCATCCTAATCAGGCCAATAGTTCTTTTAAGATAGTAGACATTCTTGACATCAGGGCAGCTGAAAGGGACTTTGTGGAGGAGCAGAAAAGTATCTAACTAAAACCAATAATTGCAATCTGAAATCTGATGCAGACTCTAAGGGACAGGAGGCAAGTCAAGAAAAGAATGAAACAGAATATAGATTGATTTGGAGGCTCAGTGAGCTTATTAGAATGGAACTCCAGTGAATGAGGAAGGATTGTGTAGGGTGACCAGTGAACAAATATAGGATAAGGTACCCCCAGCTGTACATTATAAGAATACTGCACGTCACAGAGCACTTAAAAGATAATTTAGAGGAACGAAGACAGAGGCATGGAACTTCAAGGTGACTGGCACAATCCTTTTAATGTACAGGAGAATTTATTTTATTCCTTATAATACATTGGCACACCATCACCATTCCCTCAAGCCCTTTAAATCCTTGGTGTCTTGCTCTTTCATATGAAAGAGAGACTTTGGTTGCAGATATGAATAAAAGTTAAATTAATAGTACAAAATTGAAGATACCTAAAAGCAGTTATTAATTTGTTGCCCAAAGTATTAGAATCAGTTTAACATAAGTGAGATAAGGAATGTGGCAGGTCAGAATGTGTATAAACTTGCATAGAGACTCTTTCCTGTGATGAACCATAGCACCAAAAATAAACATGTTTCCATGAGTATTACCTATTTCCTGACACTATTCATTGTAGAAGAATAAATCCGAAGAATGAAAAGGCAGTTCTCATTTTCGTTTTTTAAAAAGCAGCTGTAATTATGCTCAGTGACCTGCCTTTTAATCTGGTGGCTGGCTCTGGCAGCGGGCATCCTGACATCAGAACTCAACTGTACATACCTATTACAGTTGAGCAGCTATGTCATTTCTTTAATGCAGGTAACTAGAGACCTCAAAAGTCACGTGTAATATGTTAATTGGAGACAGGCTTTTATAGAGGGATTGCAGCCTCCCTTGTATTATACCAAGAATGCAAAACAGTAGGACAAGTTAGCTGGTGATAGAGGTAGAGTCACCAATGGCTGAGGAAGGGTGACCATTGTATGAGGTATGGTAGCAAGTGAAAGTAACCAGTAAATGAAGAAGGAAGATAAGTTACAGAGTAGTCTGGTCTGTGAACAAGGCAGGGTTAAGAGTGAATGAGCCAGGCTCGATAGGGAGCAGGCATGGTGACCAAATGAAGGACATTTCCCAGTAATTGAAGCTGGGTGACCAATGATGGGGTGTGTGGAACAGTGAGTGAGGCAGATGGGTCAGTGTGTGGGCAGTGATGTCCAGTGAGGGAAACAGGAGGCTACTCTTCTTGAGGCTTACTGAGCAGTGACGAGCAGGTGAATGTAAAGTGACTATAAGATGAGGCAGGGTGACCAACCAGTCAGGAGAACGACAAGTAAGCTCGGTATAGTGAGGAAGTAATGTGGCAAAGTGAGCAGTCAGTGGGGCATAGAACTGGGTGAGTGACAGTGCCACCAGCTACGTTAATGTAGGCAGAATCCAGATATTTAGCGCATAGAATGCTCCATGTATAACAGGCAGACTTTTGATTGGGGCAGACTAGGTGATCAATGTATATCATGTTTGTTGCCCTCTCATTGGGTAAGAGACCACTCAACACAGCGCAGCTGATTCGTGGGGGAGGCAAGATGATCAGTGTATTCCTTTTATCTCGCCTGCAAACCCTCTAGCCCGCGTCACCGTATCACACTCCATGTGTGCCCAAGGATTTGTTGCAGAAAAGTATACGCGTTTTCGCTTCTACTCTCCCTTGATTCTACCCATGTCTGTGCGGGAGGTGGCTTGTCTCTTCAGCTCTTCTGCATTGCCGTTCCTCCCTCCGGCAGTACCATGCTTGACACGCGGGGCGCTTTTCTTCTCTCTGGTTCCAACTTCATTCTTTTTTCTTTCTGGTTCCAACTTCAATCTTTTCTTTGCTTCCAGAGTCCCTGATCCCATATGCAAGGAGCACTTTTTACTCCTGCATTTTGGGCACCCCGTTGGGGTGCCTCCCGCTCATTCCGAGGGGAACCCGCTCACTGTTGCCTTTTCAGTTTTCCCCTCCTCCGGCGTCCTATGTGGTCCTGCACTAAACATTTCCTACTCTTGAGGATCATTGACTGTTGCTCTCTGGTGCAGTCTGTTGGCCCTTCTCCTGCGCATTGCCTAGTCTCCCTCACCCCGGGCCCATGCTCATTCTTGCAGAAAGCCCTTCTGATTTCTGCGTGTTTAAGCCCTCCTCCTCCTCTCACTCCTGCCTCTGTTCCTTCATGCTGAGTGCACTTGCTTCTCCTGCATTTTCATTTCTCTCTTCTGAATTGGACATGTTGCTGCAGCACGGTTTTCGCTCTCCTGCAGTTCCATCTTTTTTGGCAGTTTTTATATAGGCCGAACTCGACTCGAAGGTATTGGGGCGTTTTACATGAGCACCAGTTACATTAAACAAGGCCGCATAGAAGGTTATTAGTTAATTAGGCCAAGAATTGTTGCTGCACTAGCTTTCAGGTGTATTTTAACATTACAACAAATAAAATTTAAAAAACTCACCTTGCAAAAACAGGAAAAAAAGATAGTGAAAATCTTTTTAACAATGTAGTGAAGAACAATACCAATGCGAACAATATCCGCAGCGGTATGACTGCTGGGTAGCAAAGTTTCTAGAAGCTTGGGAGGGTAGCGTAGATGTGCAGAGCTGTGATTGGTAGCGCTTGATGTCAGTGAACATTTGCCCAACGACCGTGCTTTGCCGTTGTAGAGGGTAGCGCAGAAAAACATGTGAAATTATAACACGTGTGCGCACCGGACACACATGCGCAATAGCGAGGTGGGAGCACATACAGATGGGGAGCTGATACCGACAGAACACCCCTGCGGCACAGATGAACCGGCTCAAAGAACAGAACTCTTCATATTGAAGGAGTACTGTGAGCGCCCATACGGAGTTGGGGGCACCGCCCCCCTCCCTCTACATAGATAATGAGCAGTGCATATCCGGACTGCAAATAGTTTAAAGCGCACCCCCGATCACCAACGCCCCCTGTCACATAGAGAGGCGGGGATCTGAGGAGGCAGTGTCAATGGGCGCTTATTTAAGGATGGTGGAAGTACCACAGGCTTTCGGCTTTGATTTTGTGCCGAATTCAGTAAGAATTATAGTGGGTGAAAGCCACCTCAAAGAAATGTATGTTCTCTTCCTGGTTGAGGAAGTTTTGCAGCATGAATGCATTGTTGCAGAGAGAGCAATCGAGATCGTGCAGGACTTTTCAAATAGAGGCATATTTGATGTTACCTTTTCGAGCAATTCAGTCAGTGTGCCAGATGGTGTTGCAAAAGGCCTTGAATCACAAGGAACAAAAAGTGCTGTAAAGCTCGTCTTTCATCTCTGTCTGCGCCAAAAGATGTAGTGCTGGTAGTGCACATGTATAACCCCTACACCGATCCATGCCTCATAGAAGTATTTTTGGACCGCTATTGAACTACAGTTAGGGGGGGCAAAAGATCAAGAACATCTGTGGCATATGGAATGGCAAACGCCGATACATAATTAACTTTAAACCTGACCCAGACGGTATAGGCGGACTTGCACACCCGCCCCAGACTTTCTCCTTGGGATCAAATAAGGGCTTTCTTGTTTACTCTGGGCAGCCCCTCTTTTGCAGATTGTGCCAACAATTTGTGCACTCAGAAGGACCAGTGCTCAGGCCTGGTGTGCCACAATGCGGGGGCATGGACCACAAGGCTAACCAGTGTTCTGTCCCCAAGAAATGTAACCTTTGCGGTAGCGACACACAGCTTTTCAAGACCTGCTGAAAGAACAAGTTCCCATATGCATTTACAGCGGGCACAAGTGGCATAGCCTCCCACCCCAGGAAAATAGCACAGCAGCTGCAGCAGGAGTAAGTGACGACCCGAGCACCCTGGATGTCACTGACTCAGAGAATATTAGAGTGTTTTAAGGGATGAATGTATGCAAATGTAGAGTATCTGCAGAAAGGGATGAGGAGTAAACAGAGCTCACAGCTGCCTCTGCCCCACATGAGGAGGTGGACACAGAGAGCATGGAGCAGCAGCAACAGGTAGAGAATGAATTAAGAGTGCATTGACATAGAACACGCCAAACAAGCAGCGCTAGACAGGAGAGCGCGACGCAATGCAAGTCAGGGGGAGCATGACCCCCACCGAGCACACTGCTTTCCCACCTTCCGCTAGCATGGAACTTTACCCTTTCTCATCATTGCTGCCTGATAGCCTCAACCCCTCAGTAAATCCCCCTACTGAGGTGGGGGGCCCAGCTGCACAGGTAATAGAGAAGGCTGTGCGAGATCTACGCAAGGCAGCAGAGGATACGGCCACATCCTTAAACACAGTAGTGGCAGGGAATGGTGCCACCCACCACATGGACAATGGAGGGTGGTCACTCCATAAATCCAACAAACGTAAAGCCAAAACAACGAAAGCCTCTGTAGAGGCCTCTCGACCCTCCCGCACCAAAAGACGCCCGTCCTCCCTGGAACAGAAACCTCCAAGGGGAACGGTAGACCACTTGGACTTCAAGGAGGTAATCGAAAATGTGGCCCAGGATATTGAGGTTTGTGCCAGCCAAATACAGGATCTAGAAGGCACGCCTGTGCTGGAGGATCTGATGTCGGCCCCCAACCCTTAGAGCCAGGATGTGATTGTTGAATGTGAGGATGGTGGTTTTGTTGCAGATTCCAAAGAAGATTAAGTATGGCTCAAAGCCTCATCATAATTCTAATGACGGTGACAGTGGCTTCCTGTAACATAAGAGGCATGGGCACCGATTTGAGTAGAACGGTAATTCTAGACTTCTGTAAAAATATGCAAGCATACATTATATGCCTTCAAGAATGTCATTTGATGTTTAAACCTCACTACTCTTCCTTGCAGCAATGTTGGACTGGCGCCCCGTCCTTCTGGTCTATTGGTAATTTGAAAAAATGATGGAGTGGTAATACTTCTTAAAAACAAACATTGGCAGCTCACTGATGAAAAAGTTATCAGCTCGGTCGGTCAGTTCTGCTTTCCTTACTTATCGATGGAATCCCCATATGTGTTTGTACAGTATATGGGCCAACAAAAAAAGCAGAAATGGAACACATGTTCCTTTTAATAAAACCTTTCGTTACAGGTGCTACACTACTCATCATGACAGGGGACTTTAACTGTTTATTACACCCCAAAGACCGCCGAGGAACCCAAGCAGGGTATGCTTCAGACACCACTTCCAAATTCCTCAAGACTTTACTTCAGGACCTAGACCTGTATGACACCTATAGGAAGCACCACCCACAAGCACAGGACGAACATGGGAAGCTGATCACGGGAAAACACAGTCCCGACTAGATTACATCTTTGGTTCCAAATCCCTGGTGTCAGAGACAAGCTCAATACAGACGGTCCCCTTTTCGGACCACCAGGTAGTGTGTACCAAGATGTCGGTCCCACAAACTCCTCAAGGGGGCCCGGGCTCGTAAAAACTAAACACACAGCTACTCCTGGATGAGAGTGTTTGCACTAAATACCAGGCCTGTTATATCAAATGGCGCACTCAAAAACATAGGTTTACCTCTGAATATCAATGGTGGAGGTGGGTGAAAACAAAAACAAAGTTTCTTCCAAACTGTCGATCCCGCAGAAAGGCGGAATTTTAATCATTACAATGACACCTAATTCTGCTATAGCAGCTAGGAGCTGCAGGGAAAAACACTTAAGAGGAGTTAAGGGAAACTAAAACAGAAATGAATGCCTGGCTACAAAGGAAGAGTAAAGCCATAATTTTCCAATGTATGGTACAACACTTTCAGGAGAATGAAAAATGTACCTCTTCTTGAAAAAAAGCAGGTAGATCACACAAACTACTCTACACACTGCAAGCTAAGGACAGCACCCGGAAACAGAGTGTGGAGGCATGCCAAGAAATTGCAATTGAGTTCTACAAAGATCTCTAAACAGGTCCAAATGGAGACCAGGTACCACAAGGCACGGTTGAGTACTGCGAGGCTGTAATGGAAGCCCTCAACGAAGAACAACAAGAATACTTAAGGGGGCCCCTCAGAGGGGAAGAGTTCCTCTCAGCCTTAGGAAGAGCCCCCAGAGGCCCTAGCCCAGGAACAGACGCTTGCCCCGGGGAGTTCTACCGCACATTTTGGGAGCTGCTATGCACAGATTTTATGTCCATGATAAAAGAATCCTTTGACAGGGACACTTTTTCATTGATGATTTCTCCACAGGAATTATTACACTGATCTACAAAAAGGGGAATGAGACCTCCCTACAAAACTGGAGGCCTATATCCCTCCTCAACGTAGACTACAAGCTGGTCTCAAAGGTTCTAGCGCAGTGTTTTCGCATGGTCCTGCACACCACCATTTAACCGCACCAGATCTGTGCCTTTAAAGGACATTCGATAGTGGATAGCCTCACCACTATTAGAGACGTGATTTGGTATAATGCAGAGGCACCACACCCTAGGGGTACTTAGCCTTGATTTCCAGAAGGCCTTCGATAGGGTGTCCCATGGCTTCCTCTTTACAGCCCTAGCCCGCATACAAATACTTCCCAACATCATTAAAATGGTACACACTATGTACAAACATGCATAAGCATGTGGTAAGCATAAATGGGTACTACACACCAGAATTCCCCACCACAGCAGGAGTACGACAAGGATGTCCTCTGTCCCCAGCCCTCTTCATCTGTGCACTGCAACTTTTCTTATGTTACTTGCGCAAGGATAAGCTTATTGTAGGTGCCTTTGGGCCAGGGGGCTCTGGGAGGCAAGCCTCGGTGGTGGCATACATGGACAACGTTACCATTCTCTGTCCAAATGCACAAGCAGTGTGCAAAGCCTTGCCACAAGCCTCACTATTTGAAAAAGTCTCAAAACTCAAATTTAATGTGGATAAGAGTGTGTGCCTCAAGGATGCCCCGTGGGACAACCTTGCTAATCTACCAGTGCCAGTTACTGCGGCCCCCACAACAATACTGGGAGTATCTTTCACAGCAGGCAACCCCACTTTCAAGAACTGGGACAAGTCAATAGTAAAATGAAAAAGAAAGTGTCTTTGTGGTCCACACGCAAACTCGCATTAGAAGGCAAAACTTTGGTGATTAAAGCGGTCCTAGTACCAATCATGCTTTAGCTAGCAATGGTCTTTCCACCCACAAAGTCCATTCTACAGAAATGCGCTAAATTTATTTTTTCCTTTTTATGGGGATCCAGGATGGAAAAGCTGAGTCGCATTAAAGTTTGTAAGCATTGGACACACGAGGGGAAGGTATGCCAGATGTCAACTCTTTTCTGTTCTCTAAATTACAGTGCCACGCTGTATACACATCGATTGCCAGCCATTTTACTCATTATTATGTGGGGTCAATGTTACAAACTCATGCTCTGTATTCCCCTACTAATCTGATGCCATTAGCCCAATCTGTACCCCCTTATTATGAAGGCTTGCAGACTTAGATGAACTCTTTAGATTTTACAGTCATACCCTGAGTCGCCTGCCAGGATGCAAAGAAACTGAAGATGGCCCTACGGCTTCAGGAGCAACCCACCATCTTGGGGCCTTTCTCTGAGCAGCAATCAACCATCTTCGGGAAGCTGGTAGGGCACCAAGGCCTCACCCATGGCCAACAAAACCTCGCTTGGATGAGCGCACACAACTGCCTGCCTACCAGAACTTTTCAACACCAGAGAGGTCTGACTCCATCGCCATGCTGCCCTAGGGACGGCTGTGCACAGGAAGAGACAATTTACCACCTGTTTTGTACTTTGCTAAAACCATTTGGTCTTTAATGAACCCTTTCCTTATAAACATTGCAGGCATTTCATCCTGTTCTTTTGATAAATTACTGTATGGTTGGTCGCTTCCCCCTACAAATGTTCTGACAGCTTGGATAGTGATAAACTGTGGCAAAGAGACCCTTTGGGAAGCACACAACCTCCTGTTGTTCACCCATAAGCCTTTGCCCCCCCAAGACTGCAGGAACCTCTGCCTCGATAAAATGAACACATACGTCCAGGTGGACAGAACAACCCTGGGCTCCCAACAAGCACACGAACAGTGGCAGCCAAAGAACTGGAAAGGGTGGGTAACTTAATGAATGAGCATCTCCCCTCTTACTCATAAAACCGAGCCACCGGTTTCACACGTGGATTGGCACTTGAAGCCTACGTCAACAGGCACAATGATTGGCACATGTACATATATAAGGCAAATGCTCTGCTTTAAGGCATTATACTAAAAGAACATTGGTTTGGGGAGGGAAATTATAGTTGCTAATTTTCTTTACAGACATAGTTATCTTTGTATGGTGTTCTCAACTCTTAATGAACAAATGTAATGTCATTATACCTGTATGCACCTTTACTCTTAATAAAGGGGTTTCAAAACAAAATCTATTCTTATCAGTTTAATATCTGGGGACCATATATTAAATTGATTTTTGGAACAGGGAGATGGAGTAGGGGCTTGCTCTGTCCACTCCACGCATCAACCTGGTATTGCAGTACCTCCAGGAATGGTGCACTTCCACACCCAGGGAACAAATGGAGGAAGTTTTCCAGCAAGTCAGGAGGAGCGAGGTAGAGAGGGAAAGGGAAAGGGAAAGAAGGGAAAGGGAAAGAAGGGAAAGAGAGACACTCTGCCAGCAGCAGAGAAGTGGACACTGTCCTTTGCTTCTCTGAGCAAGAAGGAAAATACAGAGTCCTTTTCCTTCTCTGCCTGCCCTGTCCGTCCACGAACGGCCAAGCCTTATCTATAGGCCTTAGGCTAAAGGGCAGCAGAGTCCTGGGCAAGTGAGGGCGAGGTGCCGGCCACTTCCTGTCAGGGAGCTGTCCAGGGCGTCCTGGCCTGATTCCCAGCATCCCCCTGCTGCCAGGGGCCCCTTGTGGCTGCTCCCGGCCTCCCCCGGCAGTTGTGCTTCGTGTTGCCACGGACGCTGTGGTAGCGCGCTGAGGGCTCACTTGCCTGCAGCTTTCTTGAGCAACAGCGCCATCTACTGCCCTTTACACTTCCCTCGGGAGGTAAGCTTTGCATAAAACTTACGTTTCGTCTCTTTTCTCATTTCCCAGCGCTGTGCATTTGAGTGGCGGCGGCCGTCTTTTCTTCCATTTCACGCCTACCACCTTGTGCCTTTCCATTCTGACTCTTATGGGGGTTATGGGGGTGTGGTGACTCTCTCCACGAGACTTTCATCATGGCCTCATCTTCCCGCATGGCGGGTGCCTCCCGCATTCATGATTTTGTCCCTAATACAGTACGTGTAGAAGTGAATGAGATGCACCGTAAGGAGAAGAATGTGCTGTTTCTTGTTGAGAAGATTATCAAAAAGGAATGCAATATTTCTGAGCGTGCTATTGAATGTATTCAGGACTTTTCCAGCAGAGGTATTTTTGATGTCACATTTTCCAGTGATTCCATTTGTCAGAGTTTGTTGCAACATGTGGCGGCCCATACGGACAGCCCGCCTTTACGTGGCCTCACTGTTACTTCCATATCTGCCCCGAAGGAAGTCATTCTTGTAGTTCACATGTATAATCCTTACACTGATCCTCGGTTGATTGAGGTATTTATGGCTCGTTATTGCAGCACCATCAGGGGTGGGCAAAAGATAAAAAATATCTGTGGTATCTGGAATGGTAAACGGAAATATACTGTTACATTTAAAGAAGACCCCACAGGTGTCAGGGCCTGGCGCACCCTCCGCAGACCTTTTCCCTGGGGGCTAATAAAGGTTTTTGGTATATTCAGGCCAGCCCCTCTTCTGCAGACTTTGTCAGCAATTCGGCCATGCTAAGGAACAGTGCTCTGGCATGGTCTGCAGGAATTGTGGGGGTGCTGACCATAAAGCGCAAGATTGTGTGGTCCCCAAAAATGTAATTTATGTGGTGGTACTGACCATTTGTTTAAGACCTGTCCTAAGGAAAGTTCTCCTATGCCTCTGCTGCCAGTGCGCAGGGACCTCCACCTCCTCCATCTGCCCCGCGCACTACAGCAGGCCCCTCTGATGCACGCCAGGATGTCAGACTCTGAGATTTTGGGGTTTATTGATGGTCTTGAGATCCGGCGATGTGGGGTGTCTCAGGGGATTGATGAGGACAATGATGAGGCATATGGCGAAGACCCCTCGGACCCAGAGTTTGACCCTGCTCTGCAGTCTCCACAGGTGGAAGAGGTTGATGAGGCAGAACGTGTGGAAACCCTGCGCCTTAAAAAAGAGGCCTTAGCTAGAAAGGCGCAGCGCACACACGATGCTTCACAGTCTGCCTCAGTTGTGGTTCCCACTCCAGGTGTAAGCCAGGCACCCTCCACTCCTGAGGCTTCACTTACAGTTGTGCCTGAGACAATCCCTTCGGTCATTTCTCCCACAGTGCAGTCTGCTCCGAAGCCACAACGTTCGGTGAAAGTGGTAAAATCAGCATGCAAAACCTCAGTGTTAAAAAAAGCCCAGCCTGCGGTAGTCCAGCAAAAGGACAAAGAAATGGACCATAGTGGCTGGTCTACACCTACGTCCAATAAGCGGAAAACCCGTACATCTCACAATGTAGTGGATTCCTCCTGTTCTACAGGTGCTAAGCGTCGTACCTCCTCTCTGGATCGCTTTTCTGGAGGGGGACGGTTTGACGCTCTCCTACACCTCTCTGACTCAGAGGAGGTTATTCCGGACATAGCCCAGGTTCTAGAAATTTCTGATAGTCCAGTGCTGGATCTGGAGTGCACACCAAATTTGGAGGCCCTTTTTTCGGCGTCCACTCTCCAGAGTTCAACAGAAGTTGCCAGGGTAGAAAATGATGATTCTGGGGCCCATGTTTCACTTTAAACAGTATGGCTGGTTGTTCTCTCCTAATCATAATGGCCATATCCCTAGCCTCTTGTAATGTGAGAGGTTTGGGGACAGCTTTGCGTAGGAACACAGTCCTTGATTATTTTGCGCACACACGTTTTGATGTCATTTGCTTGCAAGAATGTTGTCTTCCTTATCAACCGAAATATTTTTCCTTGCAGGAACATTGGCCCTATGGACCCTCGGCGTGGTCTGGAGGTGCCAACAAGAATGATGGGGTTGTTCTACTTTTCCGGCATAAGCATTGGCATATCACGGAGGAAAAAATCTTATGGCCCGGACGGTTTATAGTATTGTCTGTTTTGATGGATGGTTTGCTGCTCAAAATATGTGCTGTATATGCTCCTGCCCTTAAACCAGAAAGGGAGCAGTTGTTTCATTTTATTAAACAATTTCTTGCAGGTGCCACGCCAACCCTTCTGGTGGGGGATTTCAATTGTATTCTGCATTCCAAAGACCGACAGGGTGCACAGGCGACCTATACTTTGGATGTGACTTCAAAACTGCTGTTATCCCTTGTTCATGATTTAGACTTTTATGATACCTATAGGAAGCACCATCCTCCTGGTTCTGGCTTCACGTGGGAGGCGGATCATGGGAATGCCCGCTCCCGTCTAGACTTTGTATTTGCATCCAAAACTTTAAGCGCTGACAAATGCAGTCTCACACCAGTCCCCTTCTCGGATCACCAGGTTCTGGCTGTCTGGCTCACACCACCAGGCCGGCCTCAAAGGGGCCCTGGCTTTTGGAGACTAAATAATGACTTGCTCCAAGACGAACTCATTTGTGCTCGGTATGTCAAGCGATACCATACATGGGCTACACAGAAAACTTGTTTCTCAACTAACAATAAATGGTGGTGTTGGGTCGAACATAAAACAAAACTGTTTTTTCAGGAACAAGGCCGGCTTAAACGCCGCATTGAATGGGATACCTACCAGAAGCTACATCGCCGCCTCATCCTTCTCCAGCAATTGGGTGAGGCGGGGAAAGATGTGAAAGAGGAAACTCGTTTAGTTACGCTAGACATGAATACTTGGTTGGCAAAAAGAAATAAAGCTACAATATTCCATTCTAGGGTCAAATACTACCAGGAGATTGAAAAATGTACATCTTTCTTTTTTAAGAAGGCGAAATCTTCCCATAAATTACTCACAACACTCCGTGATCAACATGGTACCATTTTAAACAGATCGCTTTTGATTTTTATTCTTGTCTGTATGCTGCACCCTCTAATATTTCTTCTTTTCATGATATGGAAGAATATTGTTCTGGACTGGAAGGAGGTCTCAATACAGATCAAATCACTCTCTTGGGGCAATCCTTTGATGGGGAAGAATTTCTGTCAGCCTTTCAGTCTTCCCCCAGAGGTTCTGGTCCTGGCATTGATGTGCTAACATGGGCATTTTATCGTAAATTTTGGGACTTGTTGTGTCTGGACTATATGGCAGTTGTGCATGAAGGCTTTACTAATAATACCTTTTCTGCAGACTTCTCAGCCGGTATCCTCACTCTGTTGTATAAAAAGGGGGACGAGACCTCATTGCAAATTTGGAGGCCTATATCTCTCCTGAACGTTGATTACAAGCTTATAGCTAAGGTGCTGGCACGCCGCCTTCGAGGAGTTATGCATTCTTGCATTCACCAAGACCAAGCTTGCGCCATTAGAAGGCGCACTATTGTAGATAGCCTGGTGACCTTGCGAGATGCTTTATGGTACAATCAGGAGAGGGGCCTTCCTCTGGGTCTTTTGAGCCTGGATTTCCATAAGGCTTTTGATAAAGTTTGGCATGATTTTTTGTTTTTGATCTTAACAAAAATGAATGTTCCCCCTGCTTTTGTTCACATGATCCGCACCTTGTATCATGGTGCTTACAGCCAAGTGAGTATCAATGGATTCCATACCACTGCATTTCCTATACACACTGGAGTCCGTCAAGGATGCCCCATGTCTCCCATTCTGTTTGTTTGTGTGCTCGAGCCTTTTTGTGTACACTCAGAAAGGACAAACTGGTCAAAGGTGTTTTTGTTCCTGGCGGTTCTGGGGTCCCCACCAAGGTTACCGCCTACATGGATGATGTCACTGTATTATGTCCTGCCGCCGCCTCAGTGCGCAGGACCCTTTTACAGGCCTCTCTTTTTCAGGAGGTATCAGGGTTGAGTCTGAACATGGGAAAGAGTGTTTGTCTGACCACTGGTCCTTGGGATCGGCTGGCGCACCTTCCACTCACTGTTACCACCGAACCTACTAAGATTTTGGGGGTCTATTTTGGGGCGCAAGGGCATGTGGAGAGGAATTGGGACGAAGTCCACGCTAAGATTTTAAAAAAGGTCTCTCTCTGGTCCTTGCGTAAACTTACACTGGAAGGAAAAGTTTTAGTTATTAAAGCAGTTTTGTTTCCTCTGTTGTTGTATCTTGCTATGGTTTTTCCTCCACACCACTGTACTTTGCAGAAACTTCAAAAAATGATTTTTACTTTCCTCTGGAGTTCTAAGATGGAAAAGCTCAGTCGTGCTAAAGTTTGTAAAACATGGAAGAATGGGGGAAAAAGTTTACCTGATCTTAAAACCTTTTTGTTCTCTAAGTTATTATGTTATGTAGTATCCCGTACTGATGAAGATCTTGTTTCAGTGCCTGCTTTATTCACCCGTTATTTTTAGGAGTCATGTTGCAACGTTTTGGACTCTTTGCACCTTCTAACCTGTATCCCTTGGCAACCATTGTCCCACCTTACTACAAGGGGCTTCGCTCCTTTTTGCAGACTTTGGACACTGAACTTTTTGACCGGGATGTATGTATTCACCCCACTAGACTGAAGCAGGAACTCCAAAAGCAAGAGCAACCTGTTGTGTTGAATACCCTGTCCGAACCACAATCCTTGAGAGTGTGGAAAATGGTAGGACACAAGGACATTACTCACAGTCCGCGTGATCTGGCCTGGATGGCTGTGCATGGCTGTCTTCCGGTGAAAACCTTTCAGCATCGGCGAGGATTGGCCCCCACAGCATGTTGCCCACGCACCAGATGCGGCAATGAAGAGACTGTTTATCATTTGCTGTGGGGTTGCCTCTATGCCAAGGAGTTTTGGACCTTATTACAGCCTTTCCTGTTGCATATTGCAGGTATTTCTGCTTTATCTTTCCACGCCCTGCTCTATGGACAAGGTCTTTCTGCTCAGCGTCCTCCCACGGGTTGGCGACTTTTAAACTCTGCTAAAGAGGCTCTCTGGGATGCACGTAATTTACTTCTCTATCTCCACAAAGACATGGACACCAAAGCCTGTTGCAACCTCTTTCTAGATAAACGTATGACTTATGTTCATATAGACCGTGCCACCTTAGGCCTAGAAGACGCTAATACGTTGTGGCAGATTAAAAATTGGAAAGGTTGGGTCACTTAAAACTGTTTTGTTTTTTTTCCCCGATGGACTTGGTTTCTCTATCTGCCTTTGCCACCAGGCTATCAGGATTGGCATTTATATAGGCCATCAATAAAAATTCTTAGTACATTTTTTGGGAGGGATGGATAATGCACCATGATGATTACAACCATGTTTTCCCACATGCTTTTTTGTATCCTTGTACTTCTTATGACCATTGTTTCATTGTAACTATGTAAGTGTGCCTTTATCAAACTAATAAAGGTTTTTGAAACAAAAAATCTGTTCTTATCAGTTTAATATCTGATACGTTCTCTATCTGGGGACCATATATTAAATTGATTTTTGGAACAGGGAGATGGAATAGGAGCTTGCTCTGTCCACTCCACGCATTGAATTGAAATTGAATTGAAATAACATTTTTAAAGCGCATGGCTACCCGGAAGCATCCCAGCGCTGGCAGTAACGGCAGTAGTGAGTTTCATCAGTTAGGGAAAAGCGAGGTTTTCAACAATTTACTGAAAAACTAAATGATTAGATTCAGCACGTAAATGGGAGGGAAGAGAGTTCCAGAGTCTAGCCGCATTAAAAGAAAATTGCCGGCCCCCGCTTCTGGCTTTCCTGATCTTAGGGACGATGACAAGATTCATATTCTCAGAACGAAGGCTTCTATTGGGCCGGTAAGACTGAATAGTGCTCTGAAGAATGGCGGGGCCTATTCCGGCTAGAGACTTATGGACAATGCATAGAGCCTTAAAATTAACTCTCTCCCGAACTGGTAGCCAGTGAAGTGTTCTCAAGGCAGGTTTGGCGGAGTGGTGTTTAGGAATGCCTAATAAGAGTCTTGCAGTCCAATTCTGTATTGTCTGTAGCTTGGAGAAGGTCGCAACAGGGGCGCCTAAATAAAGGGCATTCGCATAATCCAACCGGGACAGGATGAGAGCCTGGACCATCACCTTCCTTGCTTGAAAAGGGAGAAGGGGAAGTATCTTCCGAATCATTTTCAAAATACCGTAGCAAGTAGCTGCCGTAATCCGTGCTTGTATCTTAAATGTGAGGTCTTGGTCAATCCAAACACCCAGACTTTTAACTGGGTCTTGGGGGTAGGGGCTAGGCCGAGAGAGGTCGGCCAGATTGCTTTTAGATCAAGGGGGAACTATTACCCAAGATCATGACTTCGCTTTTTCCCCATTTAATTTTAGGAAAGACTCATTCATCCAGTTGGCAATTTCTTCCAAGCATGGACGCAGACTGAGCGGGGAATTTTCGGCTCTATTGAGCCCAATTACAAGTTGTGTGTCATCTGCGTAAGTGACTATGTGCACTCCAAAAGGTAAAACCACCTCTGCAAGGGAACAAGTGTAGACATTAAATAAGGTGGGACTCAGGGAAGATCCCTGAGGGACTCCACAACAGAGGGGCATCTGCTTAGAGTTCACCTCATTATCGAAAACCTGAAAGGATCTATTGCTCAGGAAGGACTGTAGCCATGACAGAGCGGATCCAGTGACACCTGGTATTGCAGTACCTCCAGGAATGGTGCACTTCCCCACCCGGGGAAAACAATGCTGTTGAAAGATAGGCGAGAAAACGAAAGTAGCGCCAAACCCTGTAAAGTGGCGCTACTGTGTTTGCGTGAGAATAAAACCAACCTGGTCACCGTGTCTTGCTTTATTTATTTATTTACTTTATTTATTTGCCACTTTGCGGCCACCGTGCCGGAGTTTATTTATTTATTTATTTTTCACGTTTATCCCAACTTTTTTTTTTCTTTTCTTCTCCATCCAGACGCTGCACTTTGAGAGAGAAAAATGTCAGAAAAAGACTGCTTTTCCAGCAACAGTTTCATTCGTTTTTGGATCCATTTCACTGGGGAACGAATGGAGGAAGTTTTTCAGCAAGTCAAGAGGAGCGAGGGGGAGAGGGAGAGGGAGAGAGAGAGAGAGAGACACTGACTGACTGACTGACGCAGAGAAGTGGACACTGTCCTTGGCTTCTCTGAGCAAGAAGGAAAATACAGAGTCCTTTTCCTTCTCTGCCCGCCCCGCCCGGACACGAACGGCCAAGCCTTATCTATAGGCCTTAGGGTACAGGGCAGCAGAGTCCTGGGCGAGGTGCCGGCCACTTCCTGTCAGGGAGCTGTCCAGGGCGTCCTGGCCTGATTCCCAGCATCTCCCGGCTGCCAGGTTTTCCGGCCAGCCGGCTGGAGGCAGTGGACAGGAAGGGGCGGGGCATGCAAATACTAGAAAGAGGACAATGTGGGTATGCTAAGTGACGCCTAATGAGGCGACAGCCGAGGTGGACTCTGGGAGCCGGGAGAAGGCCTGAAGCCAGGGCCTCCTTTCCATTGGCACGTGCTGAGCTCCCGCTAGGAGTGGGAAAAAGAGGCGAAAGGGCTGCAAGCGACGCTGCGAAGGAAGACCCCGGTCCGAGTCAGCCAGGTAGATTGCTTCGGGAGGCGTTAATTCTGGCACCATTCTGGTTTTCGCTTCTCGGCCTTTTGGCTAAGATCAAGTGTAGTGCTTGGTTGGTGCTGAAGGGCGAGAGGTGACTCCTGATACCTGAAGGGCTGGGCCTGCGTTTCTCTGGCTTGACCGGAGCCAGGCTGCGCTACTAGGGTTGAAGGGTTCCTGAAGGACTGACATCGCCTGTCCTGCTTGGCTGAAGGGGCTGGGCCTTCGTTCCCTGGCTTGACCGGGGCAAGGCTGCGTCACTAGGCAAAGTAGGCAGGAGGAAGAATAACGTTGCAGAGGGGTTCCCTATTTGCTTCTGACGTTGTAGGACCGGGCCTGCGGCACCTGGCTTTGACCGGGACCAGGCTGTACCCCCGCGGCTGAAGGGCATCTAGGCAGCACCCCCCCCCCCACGGAAGGCGCGAGTGCCGAGCCGCTGCCAGCTGCATCTCTCAGCATCGTCCGGCACGGAGATACTTTGTTGCAGAGAACCCCGGTGGCGACGGCGAGCCCCTTCCCAGTCAGTGGCTGGGTTCAGCCACCTGCCCATTCCAACTGCCAGTGGACCGGACGCCGGAGCCTGTAGCAGCTGAAGGCTTTGCCCCTACCCCCACCCCTCCCCTGGCCGCGCCGTCTGCGCTGGCCCCCTCCTCACAGAGGGAAGGGAGGGGAACGGGGGGCGCCCTTTTCTGCACACGGAGGAATTCCGGCTTGCGACAGTGACTGCGGTCACCAGCCACCTGCTATTGCTACGTCAATGTGTTAATCGGAGGTAAGGCTGCATCACACCACAAGCCTTTGGCAACCTCCTTCTCTTGTCTAAATCTAGCGCGCATCTTTGCATTGACTTTGCTGACGCAGGGGAGGCTTGTTCTTTCCCACCCCAGCACGCCTCTTCTTCTCGAACTCTGCATAAGGAGGAGACTGCCTGAAAATCACGGAGTAGAGGCGGCCGCCCACTCCGACGGTTCTCCCCGCGCTTGACTTACTTGACATTTCCTCCTTTGGTCCAACAGCGCAGCGCGTCACTGCTGGCACACCTACCTTCCTAATAAACACGGGTGCCCGGCAGGCGCTTGTGTGCAGAAGTCATTATGGCTTCATATTCCAGAATGGCTAGCAATATGAAAGGGTTTGACTGCGTTCCAAACTCAGTCAGGATCGAAGTAAGGGAAGCTTTCCGGAAAGAAAAGAATGTTTTGTATCTAGTTGAGGATGTCCTAAAAAAAGAATGTAATGTTGCAGAACGAGCTATCGAATGTGTGCAAGATTTTTCAAATAGGAGAATTTTTGATGTCACCTTTTCTAGCGATTCAGTTTGCCAAATGTTCTTGAAAAATGCCACTGATAAACAGGAAAATGTTGTGTTGCAGGGGCTCACTTTCACTCCCATGTTCGCCCTGAGAGAAGTCATCCTCATTGTGCATATGTACAACCCTTACACAGGCCCTCGCCTCATTGAAGTTTTCCTATCCCGCTACGGTGCCACTATTCGAGGGGGGCAGAAAATTAAAAACATATGTGGCATTTGGAATGGAAAAAGGAAATATACTGTAACTTTCAAAGAGGACCCAGGTGGGGTGCGGGGGCTGGCTCACCCCCCTCAAACCTTCGCACTTGGAGCCAACAAAGGTTTTCTTGTTTATTCTGGGCAACCGCTGTTCTACCGGCTCTGTCAGCAATTTGGACATTCCAAAGAACAATGCTCTGGCCAAATCTGTCGCAATTGTGGGGGTACTGAACACAAAGCGCAAGAATGCCCAGCTCCGAAAAAATGTAACCTATGTGGCAGTGAGGAGCATCTGTTTCGCATGTGCCCTAAAGGGAGGTTTTCTTATGCTTCTGCAGCCGGCGCGCCAGCACAAAGCCTTCCCTCCCTGGTTCCAGACACTGCTGCCTCTGTTGTGGAGGAGAGGAGAGAAGTGGGGGCTGTGGGCACAGGGCAGCCTATTATCTCGGATACAGACCTCCTGGGCATATTTGAGGGTATGGAAATACGGCGCTGTGCCATAAGTGAGGAGCAGGATGACGAGGCCTCTGGGAGCGCAGCTACTGATCAGGCCCCCCCAGGCGACCTTGACTTAGATAGAGATCACCAGCCAAGCGCAGAAGAAATAGCAGAGCGCGAAGAGGCAGAACACCTAAAACGAATTGCTTTAGAACGTAGAGCCCGCCGTGCAGCTAAGGGGGCACGCATAACAGCTCCTACTGGGGACCCTGATAACCTCCCACCCCCACCCACGGAGCTGAGGACACTGTGCCAGAATCCGCCTCATCTGATGCAGCACAGATCGGAGGTGTGGGGTGTGCATCTAGCTTTGGGGAGCAGGCAGTCAACGACCTCCGCCAGGTTGTGGAGGAGACCGCCACGGCTTTAGAAGAGGCAGTTGCTGGGCAGAAGGGTGGCAGTAGTATGGATCACAGTGGGTGGAAAACTTATAAAACACAAAAAAGAAAAGCAAGGGAGGTCAAGCAAACGGCGGATCAGCTACTCCCAGCTCGGCTGAAACGCCGCACGTCCTCGCTCGATAGAGCCCCTAGGGGGAGCAGGTACGCTCCTCTGATGTCCCTCTCGGATTCCGAGGAGGGTATACAAGGTGTGGGGCACATTGTTGAGATTATGGATAGCCAGGTTATAGATCTGGAAGCTACGCCAGACCTGGCGGCCCTTGTCACACAACCTACTTCACAGTCTCAAGACAGGGGTTGTGATATGCAGGGGGAGAGTTCTGGAGCAAAGGGCGCACAGCCGGGCATTTGAAAAATGGCAGTACAGCTTACACTATTTATTTTCATGGCAGTCACCGTAGCCTCATTGAACGTGCGAGGAATGAACACAGAACTGACGAGGTCCATGGTGCTTGATTTTTGTAGAAATGTACGCGCTGATGTGCTTTGTTTGCAGGAATGCCACCTCCCCGCCCGACCCAGTTATACCTCCTTGCAGCAACTCTGGACTGACGGTCCCTCGCTCTGGTCAGGGGGTGCAAACAGAAATGATGGTGTAGTGGTTCTGTTTAAAAATAAACACTGGCAAATAATTGAAGAGAGAATTCTGGACCCAGGACGGGTGGTCCTTCTCTCTCGACTGATGGATGGTATACCCCTCAGGGTATGCAATGTTTATGCCCCTACGAAAAAAAAGGACAGGGAACAATTGTTTAATTTAATCAAACCTTTCCTTACAGGTGCTGTCCCGCTCTTACTAGCAGGAGATTTCAACTGTATTATGCATTGCAAAGATCGACAGGGATCATTGGCTGGTTATACGCTTGACGCTACATCCAAAATCCTGCAAAAACTGGTTTTTGATCTTGGCTTGTATGACACTTACAGAAAACACTACCCACCAGGTACTGGGTTCACATGGGAGGCAGAACACGGAAACACACGCTCCCGGTTAGACTATGTTTTTTCATCTAAATCGATGATCTCTGACAGCAGTGAGCTTGAGCCGGTTCCCTTCTCGGACCACCGGCTCTTGCGCACCTCACTTACCCTCCCACAGGGACCTCAAAGGGGTCCGGGGTCCTGGAAACTTAATAGTGACCTTTTAAACAATGAAGAAATATGCCAAAAATATCACAAATGCTACAAAAAGTGGGCTAGTCAGAAGCCAAACTTCTCCTCCGCCTACCAATGGTGGAAATGGTTGAAAGTAAAGACGAAATATTTCTTTCAGGTGCAAGGCCGCCTCCTCCGCAAGGCGGCATGGAAGGAATTTCATGCCTTGCAGAACCACTTGGTGCTAATACAACAGTTGGGCGCTGCAGGGAAAGATGTGCGGGAGGATATTAGGCTACTTAAAAAAGAAATGAACACTTGGCTGGCAAAAAGGAGTAAGGCCATCATGTTTCAGTCCCGAGTGAAACACTTTGCTGAGGATGAGAAATGCACTACTTTCTTTTTCAGGAAAGCAAGCGCTTCACACAAGCTTTTGACAATCTTACAAGATACTGCCGGCACTCGGCAACAGGGGGTGCAGGCCTGTCAACAAATGGCGCATGATTTCTATAAAGAACTGTATGCGGCTCCACCTAACCCCCCTCTGCCCCCCGACCTTGCTGACTATTGTGAAGCGGCGTCCACAGGCCTCAACAGAGACCAACAAGATTCATTGGGGAAAGCTTTCGACGGTGAGGAATTTCTCACGGCACTAGGATCAGCTCCCAAGGGCTCCAGCCCCGGGCCAGATGGCCTGCCCTGGGAGTACTACAAACAATTTTGGGGCCTTATCTGTAGGGATTTTATGGATATGATAACGTCCGCTTTTGACCATAATGATTTCACTAATGATTTTTCCACAGGGGTCATCACTTTGTTATACAAAAAGGGAGATGAGACCTCCCTGCAGAACTGGAGGCCCATATCCTTATTGAATGTAGACTACAAACTTGTGTCCAAAGTGCTGGCACGCCGGTTCCGCACAGTTCTAGGCTCCAGTATTCATTCCGACCAAACGTGTGCTGTAAAAGGGCGTTCTATTGTGGACAGCTTAACCACCATTAGGGATGCTATTCACTATCATACGGAGCGTAGCCTGCCTTTGGGGGTGCAGAGCTTGGATTTCCAAAAAGCATTCGACCGGGTGTCGCATGCTTTCCTCTTTGCAGCCTTACGTCGTCTTCAAATACCAAGCAACATTCTACACATGATTCACACCATGTACAATCAGGCCAGCAGTGTTGTCAGTATAAATGGTTTTTATACGAAACCTTTTCCGATTCACACTGGAGTCAGACAGGGCTGCCCCTTGTCACCAGCTTTGTTTGTGTGTGCCCTTGAACCCTTCCTCTGCCACCTCAGGAGAGACAAAGTCATCGAGGGTGTTTTCATACCAGGGGGAGCGGGCACACGTGCAAAAATAGTGGCCTATATGGATGATGTTACTATCCTGTGTAACAATGCGCCAGCAGTACGCAGAGCCTTATTACAAGCCTCCCTTTTTCAGGATGTGTCTGGCTTACGTCTCAATGTGGAAAAATGTGTATGTTTACAGATGGGTCCGTGGGATAACCTAGCCAACCTACCCGTTCCTCTTACTAAGGCCCCTACAAAGATTTTGGGAGTTCTCTTTTCTGCGCAGACCCAAACACCCAAGAATTGGGACGACATATACGAGAAAATGGTTAAAAAGATATCCCTGTGGTCCACAAGGACTCTAACACTGGAGGGTAAAGTTCTTGTTATTAAAGCTGTGCTCATACCTCTTATGTTATACCTGGCCATGGTGTTCCCCCCACCGAAGCATACTTTGCAGAAGTGCACGAAACTGCTGTTCTCGTTTTTATGGGGATCCAAGATGGAGAAATTGAGTCGTAATAAAGTGTGCAAACATTGGAAGAACGGGGGAAAGGGAATGCCTAATATATATGTGTTCCTGTTCTCAAAGATATTCTGTCACACTCTCTCAAGGGTTGGAGACTCATGTTTTTCGCATGCTGCCCTGTTTACCAGATATTATATGGGGACAACCTTCAGAACCTTTGCATTATTCTCTCCATCTAATTTGACGCCATTGGCCCAATCTGTACCTATGTATTATAAAGATCTGTTATGTTTTATGCGTACTTTGGACTTTACTACGCTCCCTCCAGCAGTCTGTCATAATGCAAAGAAATTTAAGTTGGCCCTCTTGGCGAAGGAACAATCTACTATTTTGGGCCCTTTTTCTGCAAAGCAGTCTGCTACTGTGTGGAAGATGGTGGGCCACAGAGGTATTTCACACAGCCAACGAGACCTGGCATGGATGAGTGCCCACGCATGCCTCCCGGTGAAGGACGTCCAGCACAGACGACGGTTAGCCCCATCTGCCAAATGCCCGAGAGACACTTGCCTTCACGATGAGACTGTGTATCATCTGCTATGGACCTGTGCTCATGCACGCGCCTTTTGGACATTGATGACCCCTTTCTGGCAGCACATTGCCAAAATACAAACTTTGTCTTTTGAAATGTTGTTGTATGGTTGGTCCCTCCCGGATACCCACCTCCTGACGGCATGGGGATTGCTGAACTGTGGCTAAGAAACTTTATGGGAGGCACGGAACATTTTACTATACTCCCACAAAACTCTGAACCCTGTAGCATGCAGAAATATATGCTTGGATAAACTGACCACCTACGCCACTGTGGACAGAGCACATTGGGGACACCAGGTGGCCCAAGACATTTGGCAGATCTCGAACTGGAAAGGATGGGTTACTTGATATGTCTACATGAACCGTGCCACCGGTTTTAAAAAAATGATTGGCATTTATATAGGTCATAATAAAGCTTTATCTATCACACTTCAGTACATAAGGGGTGGGAAGTTGTAAAAAAGTATCTTACATGTAAACGTGCCATAATATTTGTATTTTGACATGGAATAACCTTCCTTTTTCCTTTTTGATTTGTTCACACCTGTAACAATTGTTTTGTAACTATGTATGCGTGCCTTTATCACTAATAAAGGTTTTCAAAACAAATCTGTTCTTATCAGATTTGAACACGCATTTTTGCGCAAGTAAAATCGGATTCCAGATTACTGCGACTTCGACTTACGAGGCGAATAAATTTGCTTTATGCAAATGTATGCAAATTTTCGCGACGGCCCGACGTGCTTTTAAATAAGCCGGAGGAGGGACACCAGAGTGCTGGTGTCTGTTAGTTCCCTAGGAACACAAAATAGAAACCCCCAAGGACCTGTGGTCAGCCTTTAGAGGCACTAGTAACGTTACGCTCCCCTTTTAACTCTCTCTCTCCTGGCGTTAGGGTGGACTGATGCTGGAGGCTTAAAACACCTCCTAACACCCTTCACAGGCCTGTACTGCACCCAGACCTCTGGCAAGGGGATATATGCTTAGGTGGAAACACCTATAATCCAGCCTTAGCTCTAGGGAGTGCGTGGACAGAGTTTCTTGCACTGCAGACCATTACGGTCTGCTGGGAGACACCCCAGGTACCCAGGCGGAGGACCCAAGGCGACACGGTAAACCGACGGTAACCCCCAGAGAATACCGATTAGCCCCAAATCCCCCCAAAATGGAAGACATGGACACTGGAGCGCCAGTGGCCACCCCAGAAGGCACCCCCCCCGAACACCCAGAAACCCAACCCCCCACCCCCTGGGGAGGGCGGCAAGGAGGCGAGTAAGGCAGCACCCACACCACCAAGCACCAGCGCAGGGACGGCTGGTGCCCCAAAGGCCCCAGGGCCAAAAATCCCAGGACCGCAGGCCCAGGGGCCAATACCGGGTGCACCGGGAAACCCCAACGCAGCCAAACCAGGGGGGGGAGGGAAGGGCGAGGCAGGGACCAGGCAGGGACCAGGCAGGGACCTGCCCCCGAACCCTTCAATGGGTACAACATCTCCCACCGGCACGCCCAGGTCATGCGGTGGGAGGTGAAAGACAAGGATGGACCCAGACTGGACAGGGACTTGTTCTTGAGCAAGGTCCTCAAACCAGTGGGGGCCACAGTGGCTGAAGTACTGAGCTGCCAGGCTTCCGCGTCAGGCTTTATCTTCCTTCTGAGCTTTATCACCCAGGCCCTCTTCAGGAAGTACTGGAACCTCTTCCAGGAGAAGGAGACACCCTACAGTTCCTTCAGCGTAACGACAGGATTGGCACCAGCTACCACGGAGAAGAGGGTAACGGTTGAGATGACCAACCCCCACATCCCAGACAAAGACATCGCGTCACTCCTCCAGAGGTACGGCACCATCCTACACGGACCCACCAAGGTCAGAGACATCAACGGAGTATGGAACATGTCATGGCGAGCAACAATCAGCCTCCACAAGGACCCTGCAGGGAGAGACGGTATGAAACACCCACCAGCCAGCTTCTACCTAGGAGCCGACGAGGGGAGGATCAGATACCCGGGACAACCCTTCACCTGCAGGAAGTGCGAAGCCGTGGGACACTTTGGCAAGGACTGCCCAAAGAAGTTCTGCAGGATCTGCAAGCAGACCGGACACGAGGCAGGCACATGCAATGGGATCAAGAAGTGCAACTTCTGCGGAGGGGTGGGTCATACCTACTACCGATGCCCCAAGTCTGACCTGCCGAAAACTTACGCAGCGGCCGCTGCAGGAGCCCCAAACTGGAGAAAGACCAGACCAACGGTATCCCCAGCAGCCAACACGGAACTGGACACCCTCCTGAAGGAAGCCAAAAACCAGGCGGCCAAAACACCAGCGCCACCCAGGAAGGAGGACCAGAAAGGCGAGGACCTGAAGGGCCCACCACCACAAACAGGCCCAGGCCCAGAGAACCCAGAAGACCCCAAGGCAGGACCAACCAGGACGGAGGAACCAACACCACCGACCGGGAAGGCACCAGCCGAGGAAGCCCAACAACCCAAGGGACCCCCCGAAGACGGAGCAACACAAGAAGCCCCGCCAGAGGAAACCCCAAGGGACACAGCACCAACGCCGGAAACAGAGGACAAGGAAGTGGAGACGGAGGTAGACGACTCTGCTACGGCGAAGGAAAAGACGAAGAAGAAGATGATAAAAGAAGAAAGAGAAAAAGCAACACGAGGAAAGCAGCGGCGAGGAAGAGGACAGGATCCAGGAGTCATGGAACCAGGTCCGCTCCCAGACCCTACACCAAAAGACCACAAGAGATCGGGAAGAGGCAAAGGAGAAGACACGCTCCAGCGCCAGGATACAGCAGGCGACCTCGCAAGGAAAACCACAACCCGGATCCAAGCCGGAGACACTGGAGGACAGTCCAACACCGGACAAGACCTTCAAGCGAGTGAACGCCAACAAAAGGAAGATAACGACGACAAAGGAAGACTTCCTGGCCAGCAAGAAACTGAACAAGGCAGACAAGGAAGAAGAAAAAGAAGACGATGATACCATCATCGTAGTAAGCGATAACAACGAGGAGATGGAGGAGGACGACAAGGATGACGAAATGGAGGAAATCGGTTCAGTCATCCAGGAACTCTCCTGGATGGGATCCATGCCCGAGTCATCGGAGTGGACCCCGGAGGCAGTAACTGAAGTGCTCATCGAGAGCACAGAGGCCACCCCTGAAGGGGGAAACCAGGACCAGCAGGGGGTGACTCAGGGACCCCAGTAGAGCACCTCAGGGCCTTCAACCCCAGTAGGTTTCGAACCGATTACTGACTGCTAGAGCGGAGACAATGGCGGTATCATTGTTCACCCTAAACGTCAGAAGCATGAAGGATCAGGTCAGGCGGGTTGGCACATTGCGCTTCCTGGCCACCCAGAACCGAGATATCTGCTTTCTGCAGGAATGCGGGATTCCGTACGCCCAGTCGTACAGCCAGCTTGAACGGCAGTGGACGCACGGGCCGTCTTTCTGGTCCGGAGGGAACGATTGCAAATCATCTGGAGTGGCCATTCTGATCAAGGGGAGGCATTTCACCATGGACAAGGTCACCGAGCAGGTCAACGGCAGAGTGCTAGTCGTGGACGGCTCGTGGGCCGGTGAGCCCGTTAGGCTCATCAATGTCTATGCCCCCCCGGAGAAGAATGAGCGACTCGAGATGCTCAGGGTGCTCAGGATGCAACTCGTGACCTCCAGAACCATTCTGATGGGTGGTGATTTCAACTGCACAGTAGAGCTGGATGGCCGCACTGGGTCAGGCTCTGCAGGGATGGATGTAACGTCCAGGCTGTTGGTGGAGATGATAGGTGAGGCGTCCCTCCAGGATGTCATCGGGAGCATGGGGCCGAACACCAGGAATTATTCCTGGAGTATGCCGGACGGATCCGTGCGTTCACGGATCGACTTCCTATTCACCTCCCCAACAGTAAAGCCTGGGCGAAGCTCCATGGTCGCCGTCCACTTCTCTGACCACAGAGCAGTCAGTTTCGAGGGGGAACTTACAGGGAAGTTCCCCGCTGGCCCAGGATCGTGGAAGCTGAACTGCTCTCTGTTGGAAAACGAGGAGTTAGTGGCGAACCTCAGAACCATGTATGTACAGTGGAGGGACATGAAGGACCTCTTTCACTCCGCCGGCGAGTGGTGGGAATGGGTGAAGGACAGGTTCCGGAGCTTCTTCCAGGATGCAAGCAGAGCTGCTGCACGGGAAAAGAAGAGGACGTTCAGGAAACTGCAGAGCAAACTGCAGCAACTGTACGAACTCGAGCTCAGGGGAAGGGACGTGGATGACGACTTGGAGGAAATCCGAAAAGGGCTCACAGAGCACTTTAGGGAAGAATCCAAGAAAATCATCTTCCGAACCAGAACCGAGAACCTCGAGAAGGACGAGAAATGCAACTCGTTCTTCTTTAAGAAACTTCACTCGGCCCACACCCCGCTGGTGGAGCTTCGAGACTCGGAGGGCAACCTCCAAAGTGAGAAAGAGAAAGTCATGAGAGTCGTAACAGACTTTTATGGCGAACTCTACTCACCGAAGCTGTCAGAGAGAGCCCAGGCGGATAGTTTCCTGGAGGGCATCTCAAAGACACTGGGTACAGAAGAGAGAGAGGGCCTGAATGCGCCCTTCACCCTGGAAGAGCTGCACTTGCCGCCACAACCTCCAAGAGAGGCAAGACACCCGGGAATGACGGTCTCCCAGTGGAACTTTATGTCGAACTGTGGGACCTGATCGGGCCGGACTTGCTGGACCTCTACGAGGAAATGGTGGGCAAGGGCAGTATGCCGCAATCCCTGCAAGAGGGTATGATAACACTCCTGTACAAACAGACGGGAGAGAGAGAAGACCTCAAAAACTGGAGGCCCATCTCCCTCCTCAATGTGGACTACAAGATTCTCGCGAAGGTAATGGCCAACCGCCTGAAGAAAGTGATAGCGAAGATAGTACACCCTGACCAGTCCTGTGGGATACCGGGTCGGCAAATCGCGGACAGTCTGGCCCTGGTTCGGGACACGATCGAGTACGTCAAGGGCCGCAAGGTCCCGACGGCCTTGGTCAGCCTGGACCAGGAAAAGGCGTTCGACCGCGTTTCCCATGAGTTCATGGACCGGAAACTCAGAGCACTGGGACTGGGAGACGACTTCTGTGACGTGGTGAATACAATGTATAGAGACATCTCCAGCACGGCATTGGTAAATGGTTGGAGAACCGACCCGTTCCCCGTCCTGTCGGGAGTGAGGCAGGGATGCCCGCTCTCCCCCCTTCTGTTCATCTGCGTGATCGAACTCCTCGCCGAACGCATCCGGCAAAACAAGAACATAAGAGGAGTAAAGGCACCGGGAAGCAGAGGACATGGCAAAGTGAAGTGCTCCCTCTGCATGGACGACGTGTCAGTCTTCTGCGCGGATGGTCCATCTGTGAAAGAGCTGGAAAGGACTTGTATCGAGTTCGGGAAAGCCTCAGGAGCTAAGATCAATAGCGCCAAGTCGGAAACCCTACTCTTCGGACGCTGGACCCCCACCCGAAACCCACTGCCATTCCCCATCAAGCAGGACTTCTTGAAGATCCTTGGAGTCTGGTTCGGCGGAGACGGTGCAGCGGAGAAGACGTGGGAAGAAAGACTGGCGAAGACGAGGCAGAAGCTGGGACTCTGGAGCCTCCGGAAGCTGACGATCGAAGGGAAGTCTTTGGTCCTGCGGAACGAGACCCTGCCAGTGCTCCAGTACGTTGCTCAAGTGTGGCCTGTGCAGTCCAGAACGGCCATGGCCATCACGAGAATGATCTTCTACTTCATCTGGAGCTCGAAGATGGACAGAGTGAAAAGGGAGGTGATGTTCAAGACCCATGGCAAGGGAGTGCCGGACATCGCCACCATCCTGAGGGGAATCTTCGTGTGCCACTGCGTGAGGAACACCCTGAGGACCGAAGATGAGAGCCATGTCTGCTTTCTGATGGCACGCTTCTTCCTGTTGCCAACGTGGAGGTGCCTCGGATGGGCAGAGTGGGTGAGCGCCGTCCCGTACAACTGGGAGACCCAGTGGTTCTACAAGGAAGTGGAGAAGTTCGTGAAGGAGTTCGGGTTGGAGGCTGCCGCCCCCGCCACATGGACCCCGAAGCTTGTCCAACGTCAGATACGTGCAAGGAACATCAGCGAGCCGATCGGCGCCCTCCCCTCAGCCACAGCGGACCACATGTGGGGAAACGTCGGATCCAAGCGCCTGACAAACCAGCACAAAGACATTGCCTGGATGGCCATCCAAGGAGGACTTCCCGTGAGAGCCTTCATGCACGCAAGAGGACTCAACCGATACAAGTCCTGCCAAGAGGGTGCACCGTGGACGAGACGACATACCATCTCTTCTGGGAGTGCACATATGCACAGGACCTGCTGAAGGCCCTAGGCACGGAGCTTAGGGCCTGGATCCCTACTTCATGCATCACCGCGGACTCTGTGATGTATGGTTTGTTCCCAGGGACACATGCACTAGGTGACCTCCAGGGCTGCTGGAGGCTCATGTGCTGTTTTAAAGATGTTCTTCTGTTTTACAGAAACCGCCTGGTAGTAGGGAAGAAGGAGACATCGACCCTGGTGTGCCGTAAGATGATCCACAGCCTCCTGCGTGACTACGCTGCACTTGACGGATCAGATGATGACGACAACTGAGGACCCAAAGGGGTCCCCTTGTACCCTTACACGGGGGGGCCCTGGAGGGACCACTAACCTGTCTTTGTCTATTTTTTCTTTAACCCAGGAACCAGTTGGCGACACGGGAGAGGAGAAGGCGGATGAAGACAGGTGGAGTAAATGTAGTTATTTACTGTATGTATTTGACTAACATGACCTTTTCTCTTCACAGGTAAAAGGTCAATGGTATAGCTTGCGCACTTGTTGCCAAGTTTATTACCAACGACTGACGAATAAATAGGGTGTTGTGGAAGGTGACGATTGATGTATCTGAACCAGAAACTACGCCCTCCCACAAGAGGAGTGGGAAAAAGAGGCCAAAGGGCCGCAAGCGACGCTGCGAAGGAAAACCCCGGTCCGGGTCGGTCAGGTAGATTGCTTCGGGAGGTGTTAATTCTGGCACCATTCTGGTTATCACTTCTCGGCCTTTTGGCTAAGATCAAGTGTAGGAGTACACTTGTGACTGGACAAAGGGCGCCTGTGACCTCGGTACCTATTGGTTGCTGGGCCTGCGTTTCTCTGGTGTGACCGGTAGCAAAGGGGTTAAGGCCCAGGAGGGAACTCCTGAGTGCTGCCTGGGTGAAACTGGGGCTTCGCTCCATGGCTTGTCTGTGGCAAGGCTGCGTGGATCCAAGGTGGGCACGAAGGAGGGAACACCTGCTTCAGGAGAGTTACCTACTGCACCCCGATTGGAGGGACGGGCTGTGGATTCCTGGCTTGTCCAGGACCCAGCTGATGACCAGAAGCTCCGGGGGCAGGGGGGAAGCCTCTCCGCAACGGATTTCAACCCGAACATAGCTGCGTGGTTGTGAACGTATACTTGGCATTTTTTTTAGAGTCCCCGAGCGCACTGACAAAGTGCACGGCTCGGGGACACTCTCGGGACGAACAACCAACTACCCCCAATTTCACAACACCTGACTACCCGGTCAGGACACAGGTGAGCCAAGCAGGCACACAACGGGGGTGGTGGGTGGGGTGCACGAAGGAAATCGTTTTTGGAGAGTCCCTGGGTGCACACTGAAGGTGCTCGGCCCGGGGACACTCCGCAATCACCGAGACAGGTTTCATTTGAATTAACAACTGACCAGACCAGAGTGCCGATCGAGAACGAGACACCCGCTTGAAAATCACACCCCTTTCTTCTAGACGGGATTTCGGCAGTAAAGCGAGCCCCCAGGCGCACCGGACGGTGCTCGGCCAGGGGGAATGCAACACTAAAGCAGAAGTCCATTGGCCAGAAAAGCGAGCCTCCAGGCGCACCGGACGGTGCTCGGCCAGGGGGCACGCTCAAGTAAAACAGACGCGCATTGGCCAGGAAAACCGAGCACCCGAACAAACGCGCATTGGCCAGAAAGCGAGCGCCCAGGCGCACCGAACGGTGCTCGGCCAGGGGGCACGCACAACTATAATCAGACGAGGTTTTACAAGCAAAAGCGAGCCCGCAGGCGCACTGGACGGTGCTCGGCCAGGGGGCACACATTTTCACTGCATAAGACGTTTCCTTCCTTACACGAGAGAGACGGACGACAATAAGCGAGCCACCGGGCGCACTGAAAGGTGCTCGGCCAGGGGGCACGCACGAACCCTCAAAGAGGAATCCTTTCAAGACAAGCAAAAGTGAGCCCCCAGACGCGCACAGCGCTCAGCCAGGGGGCACACATCTAAGCACCATGACAATGGCTAAATCATATGCAGCAGCAGCTGGAAACCAGCAAGATTATGCAAATCAAGACAACACAAGAAACAAAGGTAACTCACCAATGTCGAACATTAGGTTCACAGTTAGATTTGAAATAGAAGAAAATGCTGAAGACAAACGTAGCATTAAATATTTAATGGAGGTAGTAATGAAGCAGGTGTTTAAAAAAGAAACTGCACAAACTAAATGCATTCAAGATTTTAGAAAAAAAGGAATTTTTGATATCACACTAGCATCTGAAACTGAATACCAAAGTTTCCTCTATAATTTAAATACTAACAAGAACCACCCTGAAATGAAAGGTTACATTATTACACCAATTGCGGTGCCCAGGGAAATACCCATTACAGTACATATGTACAAATCTTTTGCCCCTGCAAGTGAAATAGAAATGTTTCTAAGCAGATACTGCGACAAGGTCAGGGGAGGGACTGAACTGTGCAATGAATGGGGAGCATGGAATGGCAATAGGAGGTATATGGTTGTTTCAACTCAGGACAATGAAGGGATAGGGGGGACAAAACACCCACCTCTAAATTTCTTTATTGGACTAAATAGAGGGTTTCTTTTTTATCCAGGGCAGCCAATTTTTTGTAGACAATGCCTTCAGTTTGGACACACAAAAGACGTGTGCACTGGAGATATTTGCAGAAATTGTGGGATTAGAGGCCACAAAGCACAACAGTGCGAAACAGCTAAAAACTGTAATCTGTGTGGTACTAAAGATCACCTACACAAGCAATGCCCACTTAAAACAGCTCATAGTGCACGCATGCAGTCTGACAGACAAAATACACCACCAAAAAATGAGGGAGAAAAAGAGGAGACAAAAACAAAAAAGGCAGAAGGGGACAGTTCAGACTCAAACCCCTTAACAGAAAACTGTGACATAAAACAACAAGCACAGACAAAGGAAAAAGTTACAGTCACACTTATTGAAGCAGAAACCAGTGACACTGAATTGAGCCAAAGTGTTGACTCCATACAGACAATACAAGAAACACCAGAAAACCAACAACCAGAGTTAATAATTATTTTGCAGCCACTGGAAACAGAGAATTATACCCCACAAGAAAGCGAGACCAGCACACATATAACTATTCCTATAACACAGGGAGCAGAAGAAAATCGCACATTAGAAGGTGAATGGGAGAAAGCTCTGACAAAAAAACAAAGAAAATCACTAAGGCTGAACAAATCACAAGAGATGGAAATTGAGCAAAGCGAAAACAGCTGTCAGGAGGAAGAAAACATTAATACAGAAGAAAGCTTAAATAATGATCAGATAGGAGCAGACAAAGAATACTCTAAAATTTGCGAGCAAAATGAAAGGCGCCAGCAAAGAATTCAGATAAGGAGGCAAAATAAAGCGCTTCAATACACAGAAGAAGCCATTCACACAAGAAACAAAAGGAGAAATTCTGCTAAAAAAAATTGAGCATGCTTTAGAGGGGGAATCCCGCCTCTTTCCACTCCCAAGTGACGCCTCAGGGAGTAGGTTTTGCAGTCTGGTTGGCCTCTCTGACGCTGAGGAAATCAATTTGTCAGGCTTAACTGAAGCTCCACAAGAAACACTATCATCTTCCACACAGGAGATGGATACAGATGCTTTATTTGACTTAGACCCTTTTTTGGGGAGTGAAGAAGAAATTCCCAACTCCACACAAAAAAGTGATAAGGTTCAAGAAAACGTGAAAGGTAAAAACAAATATGTTTAATTATGAGATACATTTATTACATATTTATGGCTATTACAATAGCCACTTAAAATGTAAGAGGATTGAAACAAACATCGAAAAGAGCGTCAATATATGAATATTGTAAATTACTAAATGCTGACATTATATGCCTACAGGAATGCCATTTACCTTTCAACCATGAATATTCTTTTTTGCAGGAGGAATGGGACTTGGGCCCATCTATATGGTCAGGGGGCGGGAACAAGAATGCAGGAATATGTTTTCTTTTTAAAAGCCACCTTTTTTCTATTCTTAAACAAGAAAACATTGAACATGGTAGGGCAGTAATGTAACATGTCAACTTTCAGGGATATACTTTCCGTATTTGCAATATATATGCACATACAACAAAAAATGAAAGATATGAATTATTTGAAAACTTGCAACATTTCTTATTAGGATGTACCCCTACTATTATACTGGGAGATTTTAACTGTATATTACATACTACAGATAGAGTAGGTCTCTGCAACACATATACTTTAGATAAGTCTTCAAAAAAACGTATTGATTTAATTGAAAATTACAACCTACACGATTCCTTTACAAAGTGTAATCCAAACACTACAGGTCATACTTGCATTTCAAATGATGGTGACACTTGTTCTAGAACTGATCTTATTTTGGTTTCAGAAAATATCTCATGTCTTTCCTCAGAACTACAGGATAGCTGTCTATCTGATCACCAAACTTTGCAAGCAGAAATTGCAATCCCCACTCTGCACAAAAAAGGTAGTGGCTATTGGAAATTAAACACTACACTTCTACTAGAACAAGATATTCAGGGGTCTTTCCTGACAAATTACAAAATATGGAAAATACAAAAAGGAAATTTTACATCACTACAGGAATGGTGGGAATATGTCAAAAGACAAAGTATATATATTTTTTTTTTTAAAAGGTAAAGAAATAGCTACAGAAAAAAGAAAAGATTTTAATGAATTACAGGAAAAACTCATTAACCTGATAGAATTACAAGATGCAAGGATTCTGGTTACCCAAGACATACAAAAGGTTAAGTCAGATATTAGGAATTGGTTTACAAAGAAAGGAAAGGAAACAATTTTTAATTCACGTGTTTTGAAGTATGAAGAGGATGAGAAATGTAATTCTTTCTTTTTTTAAAAAGCAAAAAGAAATTATACATCCATAGATGGTCTGTTAGACAAACAAAACATCCTACAACAAGACCAAAAAGATATGGAAAATATTGTACATGATTTCTTTACAACTCTTTTTTCACACAAAACATCTGATACAACTGCATGTGATGATCTATTAAATTGTTATGATTTAGGTTTATCCATTGAGGAAAAAGATTTTTTACACAGTCCCTTTCAAGGACAAGAATTTCTAGATATTATACAGAAAGCCTAGTTGAATGAGAGGCAATATATGCACACACACAGCTCGTACATAAAGCACATCAATAAAGATTATCAACAGAAAGTTGTTTCTGGTCTTTATTTTCCAGATATTGATATGCAATTGATGAAATCAGCTAACGCTTCGCCCAAACATGGGCTTTTCAGGGCATTAAGGTAGAAATATAAGTCAATCCTCAGTAACTGGATCAAGAACGAAAAATAAATCCGTTCTACGTTGTAATGAAGAATTCTCGTGGTAGAGAACAGTTCTGTCTACCAGACACGCTGGTTACAGGACGCGTTCCGGACATGGCCTTGACTCCTCTCTCGAACATTATTTTTACACGGTACCTTGTTTAAATACAGAACTGTTCTCTACCACGAGAATTCTTCATTACAACGTAGAACGGATTTATTTTTCGTTCTTGATCCAGTTACTGAGGATTGACTTATATTTCTACCTTAATGCCCTGAAGAAGCCCATGTTTGGGCGAAACGCGTTGGCTGGTTTCATCAATTGCATATCAAGTATCTGGAAAATAAAAGACCAGAAACGACTTTCTGTTGATAATCTTTTATTGATGTGCTTTTTATTGTACGAACTGTGTGTGTGCATATATTGCCTCTCATTCAACTAGTTTATATATTCATTTTTGTGGTCTACAAGTGGCAGATCATTTGAGGTGGGCAATATCTTTTTTGTTTACATAGTGACTAGTTCAGGAGGTGCAGTCTTCTAAGACCCAGCCGCTTTCATTCTTGTCTTTCCATTATACGGAAAGCCCCACGGAATTCTTCTCCAGGTCAAGGCGGCCTACCCTGGGAATTTTACAAAACTTTCTGGAAAGATATAAGCAAAAGATTTTATGGAAATGATTATACAATGTGTGGGGAAAAATTCTTTCTTACACACTTTTACACAAGGGTCTGTTAGACTGATACACAAGAAAGGGGAAGTCAATAATATTAAAAATTGGAGATCTATACCTTTATTGAATGTGGACAGCAAAATATTTAGTAAATGTATTACTAATAGGATGAAAAAGGTTTTAAAAACAGTAATTGAACCAGATCAGACTTGCGCAGTGCCTGGCAGGAAAATTTGGGATAGTCTCATTACTATCCGAGATGCTATTAATAGGGCGTTAGATGAAGGAAATCCATTAGGTGTTTTGTCTCTAGACTTACAAAAAGCTTTTGATAGTGTCTCACATGATTATTTGTTTAAAGTTTTACTTAAGATGGGTTTCCCTACATCTTTCACACAAATGATTAAAATGATTTATTCCAGTGCAACCAGTAAAATAATTGTGAATGGTAAACTTACAGCAGAGGTTCAGATTAAATCAGGAGTACGGCAAGGCTGCCCTTTTTCACCAGCACTTTTTATCTGTGCTTTAGAACCTCTACTATGCATGTTAAGAAAAGACGAAGTGATTAAAGGCATTTTTGTACCAGGAGCAAATGGAAAAAATGCTAAATGTATTGTATATATAGATGATGTAACAGTGTTATGTCCAGACCCTTTCTCAGTCAGAAGAGTTCTTTTACATGCAGAGTTTTTTACACAAGCCTCAGGGTTGTCTCTTAACACTGAAAAAAGCACATGCCTTACCATCGTAAATTGGAATAATCTAGCAAAACTGGATGTGAAAACCACGAAATAACCAACAAAAATCCTAGGAATACTTTTTTCACAAGACTCAGAAGGAAAAGCTAATTGGGCCCCAGTTCAACACAAGATAAACCAGAAATTAGGACTATGGAAGACAAGATCGCTGTCAATGACCGGAAAAATAATGGTTATAAAAGCTGTAATTTTGCCCTTAATCCTTTTTTTTGCAGTGATATATCCTCCTGATAAAACAACTCTCAGACATTTGCAGAAATGCTTATTCACTTTCGTCTGGAACTCTAAAATGGAGAAAGTTAAAAGAACTATTGTGTTTAAACATCCAAGAAACGGGGGCAAAAATATGCCAAATTTGTATTTGTATATTTTCGCAACATACTTTTGCCTTTGCCTAAATGCAGTCCGTGAGGGAAGAAATTTTGCAGCCAATTTTGTTCGCTATGGTGCTGGTGATATTTTGTACAAATTTAAGATTTTGCAAAGAAATAATGCAATTCCAGTGGCTTTTTTCCCTCATACACTTTATGCATGTCTACAACCATTTCTGAAGATGCTGGAACTTTTGGAAATTGACAGACAATGTTTTGAAGTGAGATCCCTGCTCAAAAAAGAACTTGAGCATTTGGAAAAAATGGAAATGGTTAACAACCTATCTGAAAAACTTTCAAAAATGGTTTGGCAACAAGTAAACCATATGAACATTACAAAAGCTCAAAAAGACGTTTCATGGTTGGCTGTTACTAATGCGTTACCAGTGAAATCTTCCAACACAGACGAGAATTAGCAAGATCTGCAACATACCCAAGACCAGAATGTCCAGGAGAAGAATCGACCATGCATTTGTTGTGGAACTGTTCATTTGCAAAAGAATTTTGGAACAAATTAAGTATTTTTATTAAACAAATAACTACTTTGGACAAATTAAATTATGAACTTGTACTCTATGGTATAGGGAGCTCATTGTCAAAAAATAAAGACAGAGCCCTATGGAAAATAGTTAGTTGTGCAAAAGAAAGTTTATGGATCTCTAGGAATCTTCTTTATTTAAACATAAAAATCTAGCTGTGCAAGATGTAATTCATATTTGTTTAGACAAACTTATGCTCTTTTATTATGTGGATATTAAACATCAGGGCAAACAAAAAGCTGAAAAAATTTGGAATCAGAAAAAATGGGCAGAATGGGTTACTTAAAATCAGCTTCACTTCAGCATAAAACTGAGAGCTTTGAGACAAATCTTGATGGAAAACCGGTAGGTTGGTGCCTGCGTGCACCCCCTAAACAGGTTCTTTTTGTACACCACCCTATGGGACTGGTTGAAATGTATATGTCCTGAAAAATTTAAATAAAGTATATTTTTACAAAAAAATAAAAAAACTCTGTTATCAGTTTAATATCTGATACGTCCTCTATCTGGGGACCATATATTAAATTGATTTTTGGAACACGGAGATGGAATAGGAGCTTGCTCTGTCCACTCCACGCATCAACCTGGTATTGCAGTACCTCCAGGAATGGTGCACTTCCCCACCCGGGGAAAACAATGCTGTTGAAAGATAGACGAGAAAACGAAAGTAGCGCTTCACTGCCAAACTCTGTAAAGTGGCGCTAATGTGTTTGCGTGAGAATAAAACCAAGCCGGGCACCGTGCTTTATTTGTTTGACACTTTGTGGTCAACGTGCCTTGCTTTATTTATTTTTACATGATTTGAACCTGATTTTTTCTTCTAACTCTCCGGGCAAGAAGGAAAAGACAGTCTTTTTCCTTCTCTGCCTGCCCTGAATGGCCAAGCCTAATCTATAGGCCTTAGGCTACAGGACAGCTGAGTCCTGGGCAAGCGAGGGCGAGTGTCCGTCCACTTGCTTCAGGGATCTGTCCAGGGAGGAGTGGCCTGATGCCCAAAATCCTCTGGCTGCCAGGATTTCAAGCCAGCAGGCTGGAGGAAGTGGACATGAAGGGGCGGGGCATGGCATGCAAAAGCCCGGTAGTGCTGGGCCTGCGTTACCTGGCTTGACCGGCGCCGGGCTGCGAGGAGCCTGACTTTTTGGATGAACGCCTTCTGCCGCTACTCCAACAGGCCTTTGCGCCCTGGCTTGACCGGGGCAAGGCTGATGCTCTTTGAGTTGGACGCGACAGGGGAGAGCTTGTTAGCAATCGCCTTTTTGAAGGATTGCTTTCCCTGTTTATTGTATGCATGACGATTTTCCTGTAACGTTTACAGGTGTTCCCGCACTGACGAGACAGGTGCAAAAACATTGAGGATGCAGCGTAGAGACCGGCTGCGCTTTGTTCCTCTCCACTGTGCCCCGCTGGTGGGGGCACTGGTCTCTCGGTACTTCGGCACTGGGGGCTGGAGTCTTTGCTTTTGGGGTCGTGGATGGAGAGGGAGAGACTTGCGGAATGTATGTGACGGCCGCGAGGACCCTCGAGGAGCAGTGCTGTGGCAACTGAACAGCTGAGTGGCTGGGGTTCTTGGAACTTCTAGTTCATGCGGCAGTCTTTTCTCTCTTCTCACTCTGACTTTGGCTTTACCGTTACCTTTTTTTCAAGCCTGCTTCCCTAGTCTTTTCCAGCATGTCGCAGGCAGGCCCTAGCTAGAGTGGGCAAACGGAGGCACTTTTGTGTGCGCTTCACCATTAAGCAAATAATCATGACTGGTGAGGAAAAGCTTACTATGTCTAGAGTGGATTTCGTACAGATCATATTGCAGAAACGTTTACATATAGAAGCCTATAACTTATTTTGTGTTATAGCACTGCCTGCTGGTAAAGGGTGGGATGTGAATTTTCAATCTGCAGCGTGTTTTAATCATTTTTGGTTAATGTTTGAAAAAGAGAAAGGGAGAAATTAATTTGCATGTTTTAACGTGGATGGCTTAACAGATCTCAGCACCAAAATAGACATTATTAAGGTTTATAACGAAATGGTGAGTGAGCATGATATTCTAATGTGGCTCAAACGAAAATGTGAAACTGTAAATAATCTAGAGAAAGTATGTGATATTTTGGGCATATGGATTGGATCATGGAGAGTGTCTGTAATATTGAAATTTAACCAGTCAGGGACGGGGGGGCTTAAGTCATTTGCCTCTGTCCTTCATGTTGGGTCCCAATAGGATTTTGCTGTTTTATGCTGGTCAGCCAAAACTTTGTAGGAGGTGTGGGGCCGGAGACCATATCCAAGCTGAGTGCACAAAGCTAATATGTTCTAATTGTGGCTGTGAGGGGCATGTGGCTAAAGACTGTGTGGAGAGGCGGTTTTGTAATTTATGTGGGAAAGAGGGCCATCTTTATCGTGATTGTCCTTCATCTTTTGCTAATACATTGAAAAACCCTCTGAGTACTTCCACAAGTGATGGTGGGGTTGAGTCACAGAGAAGGGACATGGGTGACGCAGTGGTGAGTAAAGAAATGGTAAAGGAAGAAAAGGAGAGACAATCAGATGTGTTGGTACAAGAAGACAAGGCTCTGAGCACACTAAAAGGGTGGAGGGACGGGATGTCCTAAAGGAGGGTCATTCTCCCCTACTAGAGGATATTGGAGAAAAAGTAAGTGGTCTCCAGGGTCAGGTGGCCTGTAAAGGAAAAGACAGTGGTAAGGAAATAGGTGTGCAGGAGCTCTCAGAGAGTGTTTTTGCACAGTTGTCCTCAGGTTGTGTCAGAGGAGAACAGTAGGATGGGAGCGTTCTTGAGACTCATTTTAAAGGAGTGGAAAATATGAAGGGCTAATTTTGGAGTCCACTCTCCTCAGATGGGGAGGAGTCCATGGAGGAATCTGAAAAAGGGTCTCTTCCACAAGAACAGGCTCATCAGGTTTTGGAGATGGAGTTTGGAGAGGAAGAAAAGAACAGTGAGGGGTTGTCACAAATTGAAAAGCATATATTAGAGATTGAAGGGCAGTTCATGGTAGAAAGGATGATGTTGGATAGTAGAAGAGCCTGGAGGAAGCGGAGAAGGAGACAGTGAAAAAGAAGAACATACATCTGCAGAATAAGACGTGGAGGTACTTCAAGATACCAACACCACCAAGGGTAAGATGTCAGGATGTAGGGTGAAAGCACACAGTACAGGACAGTGACAGGGACGATGTGTCAAATGTCAAAGTACCTGAACCAGAACTTGAATCTCCGCAGGAGCAGATGAATATTCCACTATCCCCTACCTCGCTACCGCGAATGAAAATCGCTGCAGCAAAGAGGGGGAAAGGGGATTGGGAAGACAAGAGAGACTGCCACTGCTTCTTCTCTTAGGACTGGACTTCGAGCTGGGCTCCAAGTTGACTTCTGAAACAAATTATAACAAATAATCTCAGTGCATTGTGCTTAACCTTCTCTGACCTTCCTTAACGGTTAGCTATATTGATATTGGTATACCTGTCCTTTCTCAGTGGCTAGCTGCTCTCTGTAGTTGTTATTAGGAGAGACCTGCTGTCTATTCTCTACGGAGTGTAGACTGCTTGTAGGATTCTGAAATTACATAACACCTATTAATTTCTTGTCAATACTCTAACCCTTCTCTTACGTTTAACATCTCTCTAATATTCCTGTTTACCTTGTCCTGTCTCTCAGTCAAATGTTATACTATTCCACTTCTTAAATGTCGATGTCTAACTCCTTTTCCTGTTATCTTTACAGCTCTCTTCTCGTCGCTGGAATGCCGAAGCTCAGGTGCAGTTGGTAAGTATTATTCTATATATATATATATCAATAATCACTAATAACTTCTTCTTCCTAGCGCCTTGATAGTTGCACAGTTCTAAACATTGATGCACCCAAATAGTTCTTATTACTCAGGGTGCTGTCTCAAAATGATTCTCTCCGCAATTCAGTCTTTTCATATGCCACCTATTGTCTCTTTTATAGTTGCTTGGTCGAGGAGGAGAGACGTTGTTGATAACTCTCTAAAACTCACTGTCTCAAATTTTCTAAATGAATGTTAGCGCCACTGACTAAGTGACGCTGCTGCCAACGAAGTAATTGTCTCTTGTGCCTTCAGTTACCAGGCTAAGAATATCCTCAGAACCTTCCTCTGAATTTCTCCTTTCAAAAATAGCACAGAAAATGGACTCACCAAGTAGGCAGGATAATACCTACAGAATACCTCGATAACTCTAAAGACCTTCTCTCAGAATGTCTTCAAATGCATAAAACGACGACACCTCTAGAGAAGCTGCCGTTCCGCCGAATTCCACAGTTGAAGTGCGAAGCGCTCAGCGCGAGCGAACGCTAACACAGCTGTGAAGAATTAGAAACCCAAAAGACTAGACTGGCAACCCGATCTGCAAACGCGGGTGGCCATCTTGGAATTCCGCAGCAAAGCAGAGAGCAGATATCGGAGCAACAAGGAAGCATATTTGAAGGACATTACTCTCCGAAATCGGGGATAAGGGCGCCTGCCTAACCTACCACTCCCTTGGCCTAGGTGTAGGAAACTAGGTAAACAAACCTGACCAGACCTGACAGTACCCCCCACCAAAACTCCTCCCTCAACCTTTTTGGGCTTATTTGGATGAGCCTTATGGAATTCTCGAATCAACCTGGGAGCATGCAAATTAATCTCGGGTTCCCAAGTTCTCTCTTCTGGGCCAAAACCCTTCCAATCCACCAGATAGTATAATCTCCCTTTCGTGAATCGAGAATCTAATATCCGCTTCACTTCAAACTCATCTTCTGACTGAACCCTGATTGAAGTTGGTGGATCTTTAAATCTCAGACCTGGGGAATTTTTCTTTAAAAGGGAGACGTGAAAAACCGAATGAATCTTTAACCTAGGAGGAAGATGAATCTTAACACTGACAGGGTTGATCATTCTATCTACAGAAAAAGGACCAATGAATCTCGGTTGGAACTTCCGATTCCCTTTCAGGCGCATATTTCGAGTCGAAATCCACACCTTGTCACCTGCTGCATAAATGGGATTGGGGCGTCTCTTTTTATCTGCCTGCTTCTTGTAAGAAGCCTTTGCCTTAACTAAATTGCTAGTGGCTACCTGATATGCCCTCTTAAGATCTTTAACCACTTCCTCTACAGCGGGAACATCACTCTCCTGCTTTCCAACAAAAGTGTTTGGGTGTCTACCAGAATTGAGGTAAAAGGGTGAATAACCAGTGGAAGAATGATTGGCATTGTTGTAAGCGAATTCAGCTGCCCAGATTACATTTGGCCACTCCCCTTCATGCTCCATCAAGAACAGTCGCAGATATTGCTCCAACTCTTGATTCACTCTTTCCGTCTGTCCGTCTGTTTCTGGGTGGAAACTGGAAGACAGACGAGAGTCCACATCCAATCTCCTTAGGAACGCCCTGCAAAAGTGTGACATAAACTGAGGACCCCGATCTGAGATAACTATGTTGGGTAAAAAGAACAGATAGTTGAGTGGCATTTGGAATGGACTTCAAAGGAACAAAATGGCTCATCTTGGTGAAATGATCAACCACCACCCAAATTACGGTGTAACCTTGACTAGAGGGCAACTCCACAACAAAATCCATGGAAACTGTATGCCAAGGATAAGGAGCTGGGGGCAAGGGGAGTAACAAACCCTGAGGAGCCATTCTCACGGATTTTCCCTTGAGGCACTGCTCGCGAGAGGCCACATATTGTCCCACCTGAGTCTCCATAGCTGGCCACCAAAATTCTCTTTGAATCATCTCCAGAGTCTTCTTAACTCCTTTGTGACCTGCCAGCAATTCATCATGAAAATGTCGAATCACCATTATTTGTAGCTCCTCCGTAGGAACAAAGAGTCTTCCCTTTACAAAAGGCCTTCCATTCCTCACTTCTCGGCCTACACCCTCCTTGACCCATTTCCTGAGTTCTACATTGGTGAATGATTTACTTAGTTTGTCATCAAATTCCGGAAAAAAGATTGTTCCAATTATCTTTTCAGTTGGGATGATCAAACCCTCCTCCATAGTTTTCTCCTCTTCTCCAGTGTTGAGACAAGGCATCGGCCTTACCATTTGCAGAACCTGGCTTGTAAGTTAGAACAAAATCAAAGTCAGCAAAAAATAAAGACCAACGCAACTGCCTAGGAGTAAGAGTTTATGCAGATTTCAAAAATTGAAGATTCCGATGATCCGTGAACACAGTAACTACATGTTTTGCACCTAACAAATAGTGTCTCCACTCCTGGAAGGCATCTTTCACTGCGAGTAACTCTTTATCTGCAATCGAGTAATTTACCTCCGCAGGTGTTAACTTCCGAGATCTGTAAGCCACTGGGTGCAGTTGGCCTGTGTTCTTGTTTCGCTGTGACAGAATTCCTCCCAATGCCAAATTAGAAGCATCCGCTTCAACGAAAAAAGGCTCCTCCGGGTTTGGATGGACAAGAACGGGGGCAGAGGTGAACACCTCCTTAAATTCCCTGAAAGCTCTCTCCGTTTCAGCGGTCCACTCAAACTTGGCACCCTTCTTCAAGAGACGAGTCAGCGGGGAGATCTTCTCGGAGAATCTCAAAATAAATCTTCGGTAGAAATTGGCAAAGCCAATGAAACTCTGTACCCCTTTGACATTTCGAGGAGAGGGCCAGTCACGGATTGCCTTCACCTTAGCTTCGTCCATAGACACTCCTTTCGATGACAACATGAATCCCAAAAATTCCACTTGTGTAGAGTGAAATACACATTTCTCCAGTTTGACAAAAAGCTGATTTTCGAGCAACTTCGTCAGAATCGCTTGAATATGCTCCTTCATGTTTGCAGAAAAAATGAGAATATCATCGATGTATACAATAGCAAAACGATCCAGAAACTCTCTTAAAATGTCATTAACGAAATGCTGAAAAGCAGCGGGGGCGTTACACAAGCCGAAAGGCATGACTTGGTACTCAAATAATCCCAAACGAGTTCGGAATGCAGTCTTCCACTCTTCACCTTCTGCCATGCGAACTAAATGATAGGCTCCTCTCAGATCAAGTTTCGTGTACACCCCTGCTCCCTTTACTTGATCCAGCAATTCCGAAATTAAAGGCAACGGGTAACGGTTTTTCTTGGTGACAAGATTCAGAGCCCGATAGTCAATGCAAGTCCTCAAACTACCATCCTTCTTGGGAATAAAAAAAAGTGGCGAGGATATCGGTGACTGAGAGGGGCGGATGAATCCATTAGCCAGGTATTGATCTATGTATTCCTTTAGATGTTGATTCTCTAATTCTGAGAGAGCGTAAATTCTACTGCAAGGCAATGCTGCTCCAGCTTCCAATTCAATTTTGCAGTCATAGTCGCGATGCGGGGGTAATTTATTGGCTTCTAGTTCATCAAAGACCGCCGCCAAGTCTTGATATTTTTCCGGAATCTCTTGAGTTTCCATGACACAAATGGACGTATCATGACTGGCCAAATGCAAAGGTGGTAAAGCGTGGGACCCATCCATGCTTCGGTCATGACAATGCTGTTTACAATAATCTGAGTCCATTTCTATGGACCTCTTGGCCCAATCAATCCTGGGGTTATGTTCTGTGAGCCAAGGTAACCCCAAAATGAGTTGGAATTGTGGGGCGTCTATCAGACTGAATCTTAGCAGGCTTACATGGTTCCCAGGCCCCTTCAGGGAGATGTTCTCTGTTTCATGCACAATGGGACCCGAGGACAAATTAGTTCCATTGACTGCACGTACTGATTCCGGTCTTTCCTTCACAACGAATTGGATTCCTAAGGATTTGGCAAATCTAATATCGCAAAAATTACCAGTCGCCCCAGAGTCAATCATGACTGAAATCTTGTTAGCTTCAGATTCTCCAAATTGAATTTGACTGGAAATAATCAAATGAGGGGCAGATGATTGCAAAGTGTTCGCAATTAGTTGTGTATCTGGAGTTGACTTATTAATTGCTTCCACCAGAGCAACTCCCTTTACTGGCGAAGCTTGTCTTTTACCCATGTATTATTCTTAGGTTTCTTGGGGCAATCCTTAACAAAATGTCCGGAGTTACCACAGTACATGCACAATTTTCCAATCCTCCTCTTCTCTCTTTCTTCCGTGGACAAGGGTCCACGAACAGAGCTAATTTGCATGGGCTCTTCTTCAGAAGGAGTCTTTTATCTTGAAGTTTTCTGACCTGATTCGATCAAAACGGGGAGGAAAATTCTTCACATCCTTTCGTCTTTCACTCCTTCTTTCACTTTGACGTTGGTCAATTTGCAGGACCAAGTCAATTAATTCAGAGACTGCCGAGGGCCTCTTTGGGATCTGAGCCAAGCCATCCTTTAATTCATCCTTTAGTCCACGATAAAATATGGCGGCTCTTTTTGCTTCGGGCCAATTTGTCTCAACAATTAACTTGTTAAATTGTGCTAAATAAGCTATCAAATCTCGATTTCCTTGTTTTAAATCTAGGAGTTCATTGTCTGTAGTTTGAGAAATTGATCTTCGATCAAAAATGCGCAAAAATTCCCTCTTGAACTCCTCAAACTCATATAAAACGGGATCATTGTTATTCACCAATGGCATAGACCAGGCTGCTGCATCTCCGCTCAGGTAGGACAACATGAAAGCCACCTTGGATTGATCCTCCTTAAAAATAATGGGTCTACAAAGAAAGTGCAGAGAACATTGGGTAAGGAAAATCTGGGCCTTTTGGGGATCCCCACTAAACCTTTCAGGGGCAGCTAACGGAATGGTAGGCGAGATTGCATGCACAACCTGAGTGGTCAATTCTGCTGCCGAAGGGGCGGGAGTAAATGACTGAGGCTTACTTCCTTGAGGACCAGATATCGCACTAGAGTAAAATTCTTCAAATCTCTGGCGCAAAAATTGAGCTTCCTGACTAGACTTTCTAACTTCTTCTCTCAAAGATTTATTCTCAGACATGGTATCACTCAATTGTTTCTGTATCCCGTCTAATATTGTCGCCAAATCCTTAATGTCAAAACCCTCTGCCATTCTGCTCAGGCGGAAGTTTTAGGTCGGGCACTTCAATCTGTCAAATGTCAAAGTACCTGAACAGGAACTTGAATCTCCGCAGGAGCAGATGAATATTCCACTATCCCCTACCTCGCTACCGCGAATGAAAATCGCTGCAGCAAAGAGGGGGAAAGGGGATTGGGAAGACAAGAGAGACTGCCACTGCTTCTTCTCTTAGGACTGGACTTCGAGCTGGGCTCCAAGTTGACTTCTGAAACAAATTATAACAAATAATCTCAGTGCACTGTGCTTAACCTTCTCTGACCTTCCTTAACGGTTAGCTATATTGATATTGGTATACCTGTCCTTTCTCAGTGGCTAGCTGCTCTCTGTAGTTGTTATTAGGAGAGACCTGCTGTCTATTCTCTACGGAATGTAGACTGCTTGTAGGATTCTGAAATTACATAACACCTATTAATTTCTTGTCAATACTCTAACCCTTCTCTTACGTTTAACATCTCTCTAATATTCCTGTTTACCTTGTCCTGTCTCTCAGTCAAATGTTATACTATTCCACTTCTTAAATGTCGATGTCTAACTCCTTTTCTTGTTATCTTTACAGCTCTCTTCTCGTCGCTGGAATGCCGAAGCTCAGGTGCAGTTGGTAAGTATTATTCATATATATATATATATATATATATATATATATATATATATATATATATCTCAATAATCACTAATAACTTCTTCTTCCTAGCGCCTTGATAGTTGCACAGTTCTAAACATTGATGCACCCAAATAGTTCTTATTACTCAGGGTGCTGTCTCAAAATGATTCTCTCCGCAATTCAGTCTTTTCATATGCCACCTATTGTCTCTTTTATAGTTGCTTGGTCGAGAAGGAGAGACGTTGTTGATAACTCTCTAAAACTCACTGTCTCGAATTTTCTAAATGAATGTTAGCGCCACTGACTAAGTGATGCTGCTGCCAACGAAGTAATTGTCTCTTGTGCCTTCAGTTACCAGGCTAAGAATATCCTCAGAACCTTCCTCTGAATTTCTCCTTTCAAAAATAGCACAGAAAATGGACTCACCAAGTAGGCAGGATAATACCTACAGAATACCTCGATAACTCTAAAGACCTTCTCTCAGAATGTCTTCAAATGCATGAAACGACGACACCTCTAGAGAAGCTGCCGTTCCGCCGAATTCCACAGTTGAAGTGCGAAGCGCTCAGCGCGAGCGAACGCTAACACAGCTGTGAAGAATTAGAAACCCAAAAGACTAGACTGGCAACCCGATCTGCAAACGCGGGTGGCCATCTTGGAATTCCGCAGCAAAGCAGAGATCAGATATCGGAGCAACAAGGAAGCATATTTGAAGGACATTACTCTCCGAAATCGGGGATAAGGGCGCCTGCCTAACCTACCACTCCCTTGGCCTAGGTGTAGGAAACTAGGTAAACAAACCTGACCAGACCTGACACGATGGGTTGGAGAGCCAGCAATTTCTTATTCCTAAAACTGCATTGCCACAAAGAGTGCCGCCATCTGTGGGAGGTAGTGTGAGGACAATGAGGATAAGGAAAGATACTCTGGACAAGGGTGAGGTTTTGTCAGTCGCAAAAGAAGGATGGTAAATCTTTTGGGAAAAAGAATAGAGTAGATGATGGTGAGAGTAGCGCAGAGAAGAAAGGGAAACAAGGAATAGTACAGAGTAGTGGCACGGCAAGAAAAGATAAAGAGGTGAAACAGGATCCCTCAGATTTGGCTCTTTTGGGAGAACAGGGAAATAGTGAAGATGACATGTTTATGGTTACTGACTCTCTTCAGTCCAGTAAGTAAGTATGGACAAAGTTTGTAATTTTTCTCACATTTGTCTGGTGTTTGTCATGGCATTGAAAGTGGTCTCTATTAATTTCAGTGGTGTATGTAGTGGGGAAAGGAGAGATAGTGTCATTTTGTTTAGGAGAAATGAAGGGAGTTGATATTTTTTGTCTGCAAGAATGTCAGATTCTTTCCAGGAAGGACAACTCTTGGTGGCAGCGTGCATGGGCTAAAGGTACTTCTTTTTGGTCAGGAGAGGACACCAACCAGAACAGTGTAGTAGCAATTTTGGTGGCTAGCAGGAAGGTGAGTATAACTGAGTATAACTGAAGATACAGTGCTCAAACCAGGGAGAGCACTACGGGTAAGAGCACAGTTTGAGGGTGCTTCTCTTACTTTACTGAACACTTATGCCACAGCTGACAAGGAAGAAAGAATGCATCTTTTTGAGAAAGTTTGTAGGAGTGCATGTTTGACCAGAGGGAGTCAGATTTGGGCAGGGGACTTGAATACTGGTTTGACCTGCAGAGATACAGGGGCCGGACGCCCTGTAGACAAAACAGGTCATGCTCTCAGACATTGTGGGTGACTTTTATTAGCAGACGCCTTTTTGCAGGCTAACCCTGGTGCTGGGAGAAGGACTAGGAATCAGGATGGGGGAAACCGGAGTGGGGAAGAAGAAGGCTTCTTTACCTGATATGGACCAGATTTAACGCTTCGGTCCAAGATTGAGTTTGTATTTGCATCTAACGACCTTGAGCTATACCAAATGCATACTTGAACAGCTTTTCTTCTCAGATCATGTGGCTGTAGTGGCTAAGATAGCCTTGAAAAATGTGGGAGTACATGGTAAGGGTGTTTGGAAGTTGAATGTTAGTCTTTTGAAGGATGAAAGGCTGAAGAGGTGTTTTTCAGAAAGGTTTGAGGGATGGAAAAATGTAAAGGATTTCTTTAATAGTTGGACTGATTGGTGGCTATGGATTAATATGCAAATTAGGCAGTTTTTCAGAGCGGAAGGAAGAAAAGTGGCAAAAGAAAAAGTGATGTGGGATGGAACACGCACTCCGTAGTGTATCCAATGCTGTCAAGTTGTGGCGTGCCTCAGGAGTATCACTCTCTGATCAAAGAGTGTAGCTGAGTAATTGAATAGGTAGCGTCACGTGCATAGGTAACGTCCCCCTGAGCACAGCTTGAAGCCTGCTGAAAGCAGGATCTATGAATCTTGATCAATACAGTAATCAATCAATGAATGAAGTGAGTTAGCTGCGTTTTGAAAGTATTTTTTATTCTTCTGATATTATGGCTCCATATCGAGAATGATTCATCAAAAGATGGATTAATTAATTATATAATTCAAACGAGTCTCCCGATGCATTTCGGGCAGTATCTGCCCTTCGTCAGGGGAAAATATCTATAATATAAAGTATGCAAAGATATTACTAAGGACACCGGAATACAGATGATAGCCCTTCACCTTCAACCCAGGTGCTCCAAACTAAGGGATCGTGTATGGTAAGTAGCATGGTGACACTTAAAAACATTTTATTGCTGCGAGTAAAAAGCAGTGACAAACCGAGTGAGGATAATCATTAAAAATGTGGGGCTGAGAACTAAAAGGTGAATGAAAGCCGTTATGGTGAACATTCACTGAATGTGCGAAGGCGACACATGATAAGCGCCGGAGCGGTAATTAATGTATGCAGTATTGTTAGTAAGCAGAGATGTGAATGAAGCTGATAATGTGTTGCACTTCGGAAAATATTTCACACAAGTGCACCATCAGTAGTAAAATAAGCAGTGGCACGCTGCACGTTCAAAATGTGGAAGCTAAAGAGTCTCCGAGTGTACCCGGAATATAGTGAGGCATAGATGTGCCTAATGAAAAAATCATGCAATATTGAATGTGTATAGATGAACCAAAAATAACAAAATAAAATAAAATGTGATGAATAATGAAATATGGCCGCTGGAGTGGTGAATACTTGAGCACGAAATCGTGAGCATGCAGAATTATAATAAAAGTTGGTCTGACGCTATGTAGATGTTGAAAACTATACTGATGGAGCAAGGACTCAAAATTGAGACTTGCTCGAATGCAAGCACCTCACAGTATTAAATTATTAATTTTGTATTGTTTATACTAACGTTGCATACACTACACGAATAGCAAGGAAGCTTGCCTATGTGTTCTAACTAACAAGTAACGCTTGTCTTATTCTAAAATGGCCGCTAAAGCGCTGGAACTTTACTGCGCATGAATCATCCATATCACATGGTGTGACGTCTTTCTTTGCTTGGTGGGAAATTTCTGCTTCTGCGCAGTGTGTATTAAAATGGCTGCTTGATGTTTTCACATGCTTCAGCTTGCTCTTGTGTTATTATTAATTTGTCGTTTTCTTAACGCTACTAATGCGGGATAGATTTATAAGTAAAAGGGGATAGAATAGAAAGAGTGGGTATACAGTGAAACTTATTATTTGTGATTTTAATATTTTCTTCTTTGACTTTTATTAGTTCGTAAACTTGGGCCTGGGGTTGGTGATCTGAAACTCGAGAGACAGCGATTCTGCGCATGTGTCCTCCTTGGCTGCCAAAGAATAAAGGATGAAGTCAACCTGGACGTCGTCCAAGGCCACGACCTAATGGCCGATATTGATATATTTATGTGTTCTTGCCAAACTTGCAACTATGTATATGGAAATGAATAAACTTTGTCGTGAGACGGGTGGGTAATAAAGCCAATGTATTAAAATTGATGGGCGGTAGTTTAAAAACAAAGGTCTTCAGAAATACGTACCAAATCAATATGGTGTGAGGATCAACCCCCTGTCCCTGTCCAATCAGAAGTAGTAGTCCCATATTTTAGCAACATTAAGGGGAGGTACATGGGCGTAGAAGGGTATAATAGATATAGAATTAGCTAATTAGTTAGCACAGGAGAGCGGAGATGCTGACAGGAAGAGCTCCAGACCGCCAAGCTGATCGATTGCAGAAGAGGTCCTGAGGAGGGGGCGGCGGAGTCCATTAGAAGGAAGAAACGGGAGAATCGAGGAGAAGCGAAGTACCAGAGAGGGGAACGACGCAGGCGTCGTTGTAGAGAGGTCACCGGTCCTGTCCTGATCCTGGAGGAGGTCTTTGCTCTTCATCCTTCCTGGGTCCTAATCTTCCCAACTCCTTGGCCAAGGGTTTGGTTCTCGCACTTAGGTAAATATAAATGCAACCTTTAGTTGCGCTGCTGTCTCTATCTTCTCCTTTCTGAGGGACCGTCATTAATAAATGATTATTGTTCTCTACTTCACCTATGATATTTGACTAAGTACCATGTGTTTTCTGTAATTTACTCTGCTAAATCTTTAGATAAACTTTTTAAAACTTCCTGACTCGGTGGTTATTTCAGGATTATGTATTATAATGAATGTCACTCATTTTAAACTTCCCAATTAGCAAAGGATTCATTGGTAAGTCATTACTCTTCAATCGGAAGGTAATTGGTAGCAGGGATTTGATAAAGAGTAACAACTGATAAAACCCAGCGTAAGTATTAGCGTAGTATGAATGTATGGGCCCAAGTGAGTATCTAGTGTATGAATGCTGTTTGCTAATATCGCGCTGGATCAGTTCCACAACATGCACGACGTACTATGTGTGCTGCGCTTTGCGGTTGGCGTGTGAAAAAACATCGGAGTTTGATAGCACGCGTCAAAATAGTGAGTTCAAGTCAGAAGGACGTTATAGCGCAGTGAAAAAAACAATGTTCACAACATGTGAATGAGCTAACTTACATGAATGGCGTTAGCGATAAATGCGTCTTTCCGTGGCAAGTTTTGCAAGCATGCGTGGTGATGGAAGTTATAAGACGTGAAAGTGAGGAAAGTGAAATAGGACCAACGGTCTTCAATGAAAGGAAAGCACAACAGCGGGTGCCATTTTAAACAGGAGTGAAGACAATAAAAGTCATAGAATATAAACTGTGAATGGATGTTTGAAAAATAAAGAGGATGCATGTGCTGTAGTAGATGTGGAAATACTAAAGCTGGGCACAATGAAAAGTGAAAGAAGGATAGTAAGAAATGTGAACTTGAGATGTATGAGCAAGTAAAAGGGAGATGCAAATGGAGATGAGCTGAAGAAAAGATAGTGGTCAAAGGAGGAAATCCTGATAAAGTGTCAAATGAAGGTGAATGGGTGGGACAAGATACAGTGAAAAAACTGTGGAAATGTGAAAAAGGATCAGCAGGAACAATAGTAATGTCTACAAGAAAGCAATAAACAGACAGTAAGAACGAACGTTCTGAAATAGAATCTGTAAAGAGATTAGAGATAACACAGAAATTCCATGCGATCATTTAAACCGTGGGGTTTCATAGAGTTCAGAAATTTTATCCAATGGTTTTCTCTTTGTAGAAGGTAGTTGTTATTGTCTCTTCCTTCTCGTTTGTCCACCACTTCAAGAATGAGAAATTTTAATTGGCTGATGTTGTGATGATTATCAATGAAATGTCCTGCGATTACTGATTTCAGATTTTTGGTTCGGATGTTACTTTTGTGTTCATGTATTCTGGTTTTAATTTTTCTCTCCGTCTTCCCTACATACACGAGGCCGCAAGGGCACTTGAGCATGTAAATAACATTTGGGGTGTCACAGGTGGCATTAACCTTCAGTTTGATTTTGGTGCCTTTCATGGGATGAGTTATAGTTGAGCCTTTGATCAAATTGCTGCAGTTGTAACAAGGTGTGCTGCCTTTGTAGCATGTTTGTGTGATGCCCTTCGGTTTGGTCGAAATTAGATCTTTGATGTTCTTGCCTCCGTTGTATGCGAAAATGGGAGTATCTTTGAAAATCCCTTTGAAGTCTGGTTCTAAGGCAAGTATACCATATTCCATACTCAATAAGTGTTCACTCGATCTCATCCTACTCATCATAGAGGAACTTTCCAAGATTTTAGAAGAATTATCCAAAGAGATCATTCACACCAAATCTGAACTGACAAACATCATGACAACTGAAGACTGGTCCAAAACCCTTGAAGATATCAATGTGCAACTTGAGAAGTATACCCAAGAGATCAACGAAAGAAAAATTTGCAAATATAATAATAGCATTGACTACAAATTAGGGGAGGTATATTCCTGGGCAGAGGTCTATGCCAGACGTCGACAGAACAAACCCTACAGTCAGAAAACAGAAACAGAGACTTCTTCATCGGATGGTGACACTAGGCGCAAGCCCCGGACAGCCATCCCGGTTCATCTACCTTCAACAAGCACAGAAAACCAACAGATCCCTGGTGTTCCTTTTTTAGAGGAAGGTTCAAAAGACAGAGACGTCCCAGGCAGGGCAAAGGAAAAAGAAGGAGAGAAAGAAACAAGGAGTTCAGCTGCTTTGAGCAAGAGACTCAAAGGGAAGAAAACCACAGCAACTTAGTTATCAATATTTCTTCTTATAAACTTGACCCCATTGAAATCAGTACTTTCAAAAATACCTCCACAAGTAGTGATTAATTGGCTGGATAGGTTAGATATACCGACCTTACCAAGAGAGCAGACGGAAGCATTTCTTGCTCCAATCAGCTTAGAAGAGGTGACGCAGGAAGTCAATTCCGGCCAAAATGCAAAAGCCTGTGGGAACAACGGGATTCCTGCCGAAGTTTAGAAAGTGTTGGCTCCCGAACTTAATAACTTTTTAGTAAGACTATGGTATTATGAGAGGCGCCACGATCCCCACTTCCTTCACTGAAGCAGTAATGTCAGTTTATTAAAAAGGGTAAACCAGAACAAGATGTAAATTAGTATCGCCCAATAAGTCTCTTGAATCATGAATATAAATTATTCCCTAAGATTCTCGCTAATCGTTTGGCTTCAATTGCACCGTTAGTCATTCATGGGGATCAAAATGATTTCATCTTTGACAGACGGATGGCAGACAACACACACTATCGAACTCAGGCAATAGATTATTACTCTTCACAGGACATTGATAATGCTGGACGCGGAGAAAGCATTTGACAGCGTCCAGTGGAATGTCCTGTTCATCATTCTAGAAAGATTTGTGTTCCCAGCCACATTCATTTCAGTTGTAAGTAATTTATATACAGGAGCAAAGGGCAATATAATATTAATGGAAAAACAGCAGGAAATATCATTATAAGGTGCGGGACCCGTCAGGGATGCGCCATGTCGCCAATCCTCATCGTGTTGTGTATTGGACCTCTTGCATGCACCATATGTCAAGATCCCAATACTAGGGCTCGTGTTCCAGAGGCCTCAAAATTAAAACTTTTCGCGGATGATGTGGTGTTGTATTTAAAGGCGGAGAAAGCTAATCTCTCTAATGTAATGAAAAAGATAGAAGTTTTCTCCAACCTGGGAGGATATAAAATAAATCATGCAAAATCCAAAGCTGTCCTTTTTAACTGCATGTCAGAAGTACTACCTAATACAATGCAATTGTACTCCTCGCCGAATCGGCCCATAAAATATTTGGGGATCTTCGTCACTGATAACGTAGGAGATCTATTCAGACTAAATTATTTATCTACGCTCGACAAGATTTGTAGTCTGCTGAACAGATGGCAAAATGGCCCCATGACGATTATGGGACGGGTAGCTCTGGTGAAAATTAGTATTTTTCCATTGCTGCTCTTCGTGTTTAATAATGTATAGACCAAAGTCCTTCAGTCTTTTTTCTGGTCAATTAATTCGGTTATCCGGCATTTTATTTGGCAGGGCAAAAAAACGAGATTAAAATTAGAGGCCATCGAGCTGGACTATGAAGACGGAGGACTCGCACTACCTAACATAAAGTGCTACTATCAGGCTACCTTCATGAATTGGTTAGTGAGGTCTTACTCTAACACTCCTAATGATGCTAACTTTTATGGTGAAGACATCAGAAATCAACCTTCCCCCCCCTTCCTGTTAATGCCGAGACTCCCGAAAAAAACAAGATATAAGAGAGTATGGGAATGTTGGGCAATACTGAGTCTCCATCCGTCTCAGAATATAGCCAAATATAGGCTTTTTGAATTGCAATTATCTACGGATAAGTGTAGTAAGTGGTATAGAGCAGGATATAGGAGGATTCGAGATTTCTTTAGTAATAATGAATTCACGACCTGGTAGCAATTGTGTAACTCAAATCTTGGCATTAGCCCTTCACTCTTTTTTTTAGCTTTCTTTCGATTAAAACTTTTTGCGAGGGCTGTATTATGGAGGAGGGGGCTCTTATCGAACCTGATAGTTCGGCGTATTTTGTATCTAAATTAGTGGGCATAGGAAATTGGTACACATTTCTGCATTCCAAAGGCAAAGACAGTAAGATATCTGAGGTATTACATCGGATTGAATCCTCCACTGGGTGCAAAGTAGGTATCTCACAGTGGAAGTTCTTTAGTCATATTAGCGCTAAGGCGGTTAAAGATGCCAATCTAAGAAGAATATCTTTATATAGCAAATGGCTGCTGTATCGTACCCCAGCGAAACTGCATAAATTCTATCCCGAGGTGGAGCCAAATAGTTTTAGGTGTAATGATAGGAACGGCGACTGGCTCCACACTATATCCACCTGTAGCCATCTAAGGGATTATTGGCAAGATATTTTTGCGGAAACTAGCTCTAAATTAGGGGTGAATATCGTGCCAAATCCACAGGGAGCTCTTTTTGGGCTAGCAGTCTGGGAAGGAGACCTATCTATTAGACAACAACAGCTATTCTTTATTTCAATGCTGGTGGCTAGATCATTGTTCTTAGCAAACTGGAAATCGGATAAGATCCCAACCTTCCGACAGAGGACGAATAAGATGCATACAGTACATACTTACAAAGTGCTGTACGGTAAACGTACACCATCCCTATCAAAAAATAGATAACATTTGGAGGACATTGGGGGGCACCAACATCCTAAGTAAAAGAGGGTTGAGAGCTGAATGCGAAAAGGGTGGTGACAGATCAGTTGAGCCATGGTGGGGAGAGGGGGTGGGGTGAGGGGTGTGTGTGTGTGTTTTTCTCCCAAGACAGTTTCACCACCAATGTCCACCGAACTCAGGACGGGTGCTACTGAATCGCGAGGGTGGCACTCGCGTGTTACACAACAACTCCAAAAGAAAGGTACAGAGCACTCGCGGGGTTATCTCAACATTTAATACAGCAATTATCCGCAGACGCGTTTCGGCGTTTAGCCTTCATCCGTGCTTTTAAAAATTGCTAATGCAGAGGTACAAAGTGGCTGATAGGTTTAAAACATGTGTCCTTCATCCTCATTGGTGGATTATGGGCCAACGGGAGGGCTGCAAAGGTTTCACTTTCATAATGTTAATCTTCATGCTGTTGTTAATCAGCGATCAAATAAGTCATGATAACGGCCAAAATGTCCCAATTCCAATATGGGCTGACTCTGATATCGGTCACGATGTCCGCAGCATGCAATCAGCCATGTTGTTCATGCAGCCCTTCCACTCCCGCTCTTTGTACCTTTTTGACCCCTTGCCACAGCCGCTGGATAACAAACCATGAGGTTCCCGTGGAAGCCAGACAAATGACTAGGCTATCCCGAGTTTGGATAACTCACGACCTTCCTTGGTCAACGGGTAGAACCAGGCAGCGGTGGTTCTGGTGATACGACAATTAGCTTCCAAGACAGTTTCACCACCAATGTCCACCGAACTCAGGACGGGTGCTACCAAATCGCGAGGGTGGCACTCGCGTGTTACACAACAACTCCAAAAGAAAGGTATGGAGCACTCGCGGGGTTATCTCAACATTTAATACAGCAATTATCCGCTGTCTTCTCTTTGTATTTTTAACTTTGTATACCATGTATAAACATTTATATATCAATTGATTGGACTAAGCTGCATCGTTATAATTAAATTTAAAAAAAAGATGTTCCTCTTCTATGTACTAGCAGGGCATCAGTAAGGAGAGAGCTTTGGACAAAGTGGATACATATTGTAAAAGTTCTGTCTGGATCCACACTTAACGGACACAAATCTCAATGTATCTTGTATGGGAGGTGTGAGGAGGACCCTTATCCAGAAATTAAGAGGGTGGAGGACAATGTGACAGTGCTGGGAGTCAAGTTTGATCAAGAAGGTCACGGAAAGAACTGGATGGAGAAGATACCACAGGTTTCCAGGATCCCTGGATTATGGTCATTGGGGGATTTGTCTTTTGAAGGGAAGGTTTTTGTATTGAGGACTTTTTTATTGCCCAGTTTCTTTTATTTAGCTGCAGTGTTTCCCCCACCATGGAGGGTGCAAGTGATCCTGGCACGGAAGCTGGCTCTTTTCTTTTGGAAAGGTGCAATGGAGCCACTTGCCAGAGACATAGGGGCCGATTCTGATGCGGGTTGGAAAAGCTTCCCGACCGAATCGGTTGGGAAATGGTGTCCGACCCACTCGGATCGGGAAAGTCCGACCGGCGGAGTAGGATGCATCCGGATGCTTCCAGATACGATTTGGTTGAACTCCCATTGACTTCAATGGGAACATTTGTTCCTAACCGCATCAGAATTGGGCCCTCGGTCGGGAAGACACGTTCCCGATCCGATTTGGAAGGAGCAAATGCCGTTAGGAGGCCTTCCTAACCGCATCAGAATCAGGCCCTCGGTCGGGAAGCTTTTCCAACCCGCATCAGAATCGGGCCCATAGTGTTTAAGCCAAGAAGCGCAGGGGGAATTAATTTTTCCAGATTTGCGCTATATATTGCATTTGTATTTTGTGGTTCTCCATTTACATATGTTTTTCTTTGCCAATTCTAAAGCAGGAGTTTTTGTAAAATATAATATAGGTTTTGTTTTACCGTCTTTAGGAATGTGGACTCAAACTAATGTCTCTCCCCTTGCTTTTTCGTCTCCTGATTGTTATGTTTTGTTAAAAGTTTCTTGATCGCTCACTAGTTGCATACATTAGAATCCTTTTGCTGGAAATCCTTTAAAGTTGTTTTCTCTTTTGTGTCTAGCTAGTTGCCTGTGACTACATTGCCAGCAATGGCAGCAGAAAGATCCAGAGCCGACTGGCTTGGGATGGCTCATCCAAAGATTTTGGATTTCCATTGAGAGCTCCATTGGAGGGTGGTGCACGAGGTATGGTCAACAAAGAGAGCTTTGCACCGTAGATCCTAAGCGTTATCTCCTGGTTGTCCTAAGGAGAGCTGTCAGGATGTAAAGTCAGCTGCACATGTTTTTTGGGATTCCCCTTTTGCTACAGCATTTCAGAGGCGTTCTCTGCAGTATCTCAAACATCATGCATTGGAGGAGCAGCTGATGTACCGGATTGTGATGCATGGATCAGGCATGGGGCCTTGGCACCCAGAGCAATAGAGGGGTGTTTGGTGCATTATCTCTGCTGTTAAGAACGCTCTTTGGGACGCCAGGAACATCATGGTGCTGAAAAAAGATGTCTTAAAGTCAGCTGCTGTTTGGAGGATGGCTCAGAAAGCAGTCAAAGAATATTTTGAGCAACATGTCAGGAGGAAGAGTTTATCTTGGGTCACATGTGTTTGGGTCTTTCGTCCACCCTGAGTGGGGATTGACCCCTGTACCACAGGGGTGAATGTATCGCCTACACTCTTACTGTTTTTTCAGGGCTCTATGCGCCTGGGTTTCTTAGTCTTTAACTAGTCCCTACCTGTAGTGAGATTGTGTTAGGTTGTGTCTATTGCTCCACCTGTATTGGGTGGGATTTGCTCTCAGAACTCCTGTGTACTTCTTCTTGGGGACAAGAGCTTAAGTCTATTTTTCGGGCCTCTGCTTGTCTTAGGTCTCAGTTGAACACTGATCTTCTGTGCTCTGCCTGTAATGGGCATGAGCTGGACTTTGGTTTCCAGGACTCTGCCTGAAATGGGCAAAAGGATGTCTCCTGCGCTTTGCCTATAATAGGGATAAGCTGAACTGTGGTCTCATGTACTCTGCCTACAAAAGGCAAGGGCTCCTCTCCTGTGCTCTGCCAGTTGTAGACATGAGCTGGAGTACTGCGTGCAGTCTGTCCTTGTTCTCATCAGCCCTTCCTGGGCAGTCTGGAGTTGCTAGTACTGCTCTCTGTAATAAATGTTGGCTATATGGAGATTTTGGTGGATAATCTGAAATGGCATTAGCACGGGATGAGGTGTTTCTTTGTATTGACCTGCTGGATACAAAAATTATGTAATGTGATATTTTGCACTGGTGTTTTTATGATTTCCTGCTGCACATATGGGGTAGGTATCTGTATATATCTATGGTTCAGGGGTGGTGGTTTTTAAAATCTCTTATGCATTGTCTTTTGGATATGTCATGGTATTTTTATGTTCTCTTCTAGTTGTTTTCCACATTGTCGTGGACATGTTATGATATACTTATGTAATATTTAGGGGTTGCCGCATTCCCCTGATGTTTGTATATCATTCTATTATTTATTTTGTATTGTCCTTGTTTAAAGTATATTTTTAAACCAAAATATCTGTTCTTATCATTTTGAAACCACTATTAAGTGGTAGTACTTTTGATAAATTTCGGCTCTGCGACTTAGAAGCGCAGTAAATTTGCATTGTATATGCGAATTTATGCAAATTTCGGAAAAGGCCCAGCTGACTTCTAGCAAAGCAGGAGGAGAGATACCAGCGTGCTGGAAACTGTTTTGCTCACTAGGAGCCCAAACTAGTACCCCCAAGGACCTGTGGTCAGCTCCTAGAACTCTGTAACATTGCACTCCCTAGCTATTCTTCTTTTCCTGGCGTATGAGTGGACTAATGATGGAGGACTAACAATCCTCCTAACATCCTTCACAGGCCTGTAAAGCACCCAGAACTCTGGTGAGGGGATTTATGTTTAGGTGGAAACACCTATAAGCCTCACTTTAGTTCTTGGGATTGTTTAACAGTGTTTCTTTTACTGCAGACCACTGCTGTCTGCTGGGAGACACCCCAGGTATCCAGACGGTAGACCCCAGGCAATACCGGATGGTAACCCCAGTTAGCACCAGTAAGCCAAAAGTCCACCAATAAAGGATATGGACACAGGAACCCCAGTGACCACCCCAGAAGGCATACCCCCAGTGGACACCCAGAAGCTCAACCCCAAAGGAGAGGGCAGCAAAAATATGAGTAAGGACACCCCCCCCCCCCAGAAAAAAGAGAGCACCAGTGCTGTGAAGACTGGTGACATGAAGGCTCCAGGGCCTAATAATGGGGGACCAGAAAGCTTTGGCACAGCCAAACCTAAGGGGAATGGAAAGAGCCAGGCATGGACCAGACAAGGGAAAGCCCCCAAACCCTTCAATGGGTACAACCTTTCCCACAGGCACGCCCAGGTCATGCGGCGGGAGGAAAAGGAAGGGCCCAAGCTGGTTAGGGACTTGTTCCTGAACAAGGTCCTCAAACCAGCAGGGATCCCCGTGGCGGAGGTGCTGAGCTGCCAGGCGTCAGGCATGATATTCCTCCTCAGTTTCATCACCCAGGCCCTCTTTAGTAAGTACTGGGATTTCTTCCAAGGGAAGAAGAAGGAGGAATCATACACCACCTTCAACCTGATGACAGGATGGGCACTGGCATCAACAGAGAAGATGATAACGGTGGAGATGACCAACCCCCACATCCTTTGACATTGTGTCACTTCTCCTGAAATACGACCCCATCATGAATGGACCCACCAAGGTCAGAGACAGCAGAGGCATATGGAACACGACCAGGCGAGCAACCATCAAACCCCACAAAGACCCTGCAGAGAGAGATGGACTGAGGCACCCACCGGCAATCTTCTACCTAGGAGCCAATGAAGGGAGGCTCAGGTACCCGGGACAACCCTTCACCTGCAGGAAGTGTGAGGCCGTGAGCCACATGGGAAAAGACTGCCCAAAGAAGTGCTGCAAGATCTGCAAACAGACCAGGTATAACATGACCAAATGCACTGGCAAGAAGATGTGCAACTTCTGTGGAGGAAAGGGCACACCTACTACCAGTGCCCCAAATCCAACAGACCCCAGACCTATGCAGTGGCAGTGGGGGGCACCCAAGCCCAGAGTACCAACTATGGACCCCACCGCCAAAGCCAAGGTGACGACATCCTGAAGGCTGCAAGGGAAGAAACGGACACAAAACTGGAGCCAACTAGAAAGGTCACACAGAAGGGACCAGCCCTGAAGGTTGCACCACCCCAAGGACCAGGCCCAGCCAAAGCCAAAGAGGACCCAGTAGCAAACCAACCACAGTGGAGGAACCACACCTGATGGAGGTGGCGCAAGCAACGGAGGTTTGGCACCCCAAAGGAGACCCCAAGGGAGGAGAACCAATGGCTCAACCAACAGAGCCTGTTAGGCTCATCAAAGTCAATGCACCCCCGGAGAAGAAGGAGCAGCTCGAGATGTTCATGGTGCTCAGGATGCAACTCGTAACCTCCAGGACCATCCTGATGCGTGCTGATTTTAACTGCACAGTAGAGATTAATGGACGAACTGGGTCAGACTCTTCGAGAATGGACGTGACGTCCAGGCTGTTGGTGGAGATGATAGGTGAGGCGTCCCTCTGGGCTGTCATCGGGAGTATGAGGCCGAACGCCAGTAATTTTTCCTGGAGTAGGCCGGACAGATCTGTGCGTTCACGGATCGACTTTCTATTCACCTCCCCAATGGTAAAGCCTGGGCAAAGCTCCATTGTCGCCGTCCACTTCTCTGACCACAGAGCTGTCAGTTTCGAGGGGGAACTTACAGGGAAGTTCCCAGCTGGCCCAGGAACACGGAAGCTGATCTGCTCGTTGCTGGAAAACTAGAAGTCAGTGGTGAACCTCAGAGTCGCGTATGTAGGGTGGAGGGACATGATGGACCTCTTTCAGTCCGCCAGTGAGTGGTGGGAATGGGTAAAGGTCAGGTTCCGGAACTTTTTCGAGGATGCAAGCAGAGCTGCTGTACGGAAAGAAGAGGTCGTTCAGGAAGCTGTAGAGCAAGCTGCAGCAACTGTACGAGCTCTGGGATGGGATGTGGATGACAAACTGAAGGAAACCCGAAAAGTGCTCACAGACCACTTTAGGGAGGAATCCAAGAAAATCATCTTCCGGACCAAAACTGAGAACCTCGAGAAGGATGAGAAATTCAACTCATTCTTCTTCAAGAAACTTCACACAGATAGAGATTCGGGACTCAGAGGCCAACCTCCAAAGTGAGAGAGAGCAAGTCATAAGAGTCGTAACAGACTTTAATGGCGAGCTTTACTCACCAAAGTCGTCAGAGAATGCCCAGGCTGATAGTTTCCTGGAGGGCATCTTGAAGACACTGGGTCCGGAAGAAAGAGAGGGTCTGAATGCGTCCTTCACCCTGGAAGAGCTGCACTTGGCCGCTACGACCTCCAAGAGGGGCAAGACGACTGGAAATTATGGTCTCCCAGTGGAACTTTGTCGAACTGTGGGACCCGATCAGGCCGAACTTGCTGGACCTCTACGAGGAAATGGTGGGCAAGGGCAGTATGCCGCAATCCCTGCAAGATGGTATGATAACAGAGAGAAGACCTCAAGAACTGGAGGCCCATCTCGCTCCTTAATGTGGGCGACAAAATTCTTGCGAAGGTGATGGCCAACAGCCTAAAGAAAGTAATAGCGAAGATAGTTCACCCTGACCAGTCCTGTGGGATACCGGTTCGACAAATTGTGGTCATTCTGGCCCTGGTCCGGAACACGATTGAGTACATCAAGAGCTGCAAGGTTCCGAGGGTCTTGGTCAGCCTGGACTAGGAAAAGGCATTCAACTGCATTTCCCATGAGTTCATGGACCAGACACACAGAGCACTGGGGCTGGGAGACTGCTTCTGCGACGTGGTGAACACAATGTATAGAGATAGCTCTTCCACCGCGTTGGTTAATGGCTGGAAAACCGACCCCTTCCCTGTCCTATCATGTGTTAGGCAGGGCTGTCCACTCTACCAACTTCTGTTCATCTGCGTGATAGAGCTCCTCGCTGAACACATCAGAGAGAACAGGAACATCAGAAGAGTGACAGCGCCAGGAAGCAACAGAAAGGGCAAAGTGAAGTGCTCCTTCTACATGTACGATGTCTTGGTCTTATGCGCGGACGGACAATCTGTGAAAGAGCTGGAGAGCACTTGCATTGAATTTGGAAAGGCGTCAGGATTGAAGATAAACAGAGTCAAGTCGGAAACCCTACTCATCGGTCACTGAAACCCCACCCGAGACCCACTGCCATTCCCCATCAAGCAGGATTTTCTGAAGATCCTTGGAGTCTGGTTCGGCAGAGAAGGTGCTGCAGAGAAGACATGGGAAGAAAGACTGGCAAAGACTAAGCAGAAGCTGTGACTTTGGAGCCTCCGGAAGCTGACAATAGAAGGGAAGTCTTTGGTCCTGCAGAACGAGACCCTGCCAGTGCTCCAGTATGTTGCTCAAGTGTGGTCATAGCAGACCCGTACAGCCAAGGCCATCACGATAATGATCTTCTACTTCATCTGGAGCTCAAAGATGGACAGAGTGAAGAGGGAAGGGATGTTCAAGACCCATGACTATGGAGGCAAGGGTGCCGGACATCGCCACCATCCTGAGGGGATACTTCGTGTGCCACTGCGTAAGGAGCACCCTGAGGCCCGAAGATTAGAGCCATGCGGCTTTCTGATGTCAAGCTTCTTCCTGTGGCCGATGTGGAGGCGCCTAGGTTGGGCAGAGTGGGTGAGTGCCGTCCCCTACAACTGGGTACCCTGTGGTTTTACCAGGAAGTGGAGAGGTTCGGCAAGGAGTTCGGACAGGAGGCTACTGCCCTAGCCGCATGGACCGCGAACATCGTCCAACGGCAGATATGTGCAAGGGACGTCAGTGAACCAATCGGCACCCTTCCTTCTGCCACAGTGGACCAAGTGTGGGAGAACGTATCCTTCAATCGCCTGACCAACCAGCACAAACACATCACCTGGATGATCATCCAAGTAGGACCTCCAGTGAGAATCTTCATGCATGCAAGAGGACTCAGCGATACAAGTCCTGCCCGAGAGGGTGCATTGTGGACGAGATCACCTACTATCCCTTCTTTGAGTGTGTATACGCACAGGACCTACCTGCTGAAGGCCCTAGGCTCGAAGCTTAGAGCGTGGATACCTATGTCATGCATCACCGGGGACTCTGTGATGTATAGTCTGTTCCCAGGGACACACGCACTGGCGACTTCCAGGACTCCTGGAGGCTCCTGTGCTATTTTAAAGATTCTTCTTTTTTCCAGAAACTGCCTGGTAGTAGGGAAGAAGGAGACATCGACCCTGGTGTGCTGAAAGATGATCCACAGCCTCCTGTGTGACTTCGCTGCACTGGACAGATCAGATAACGACAGTGATGACGAAACCTGAGGACCCAGAGGGGTCCCCTGTATCCTAACTCAGGGTGCCCTGGAAGGCTCAGGCAACGAAAAAGACAAAGACGACAGCTGAAGACCCAGAGAGGTCCCCCTGCCCTTCCCTGGGGGGGGGGGGGTCCAGGAGGGGCCACTAACCTTTTTTGTCCTTCTTTCTTTTACCCAGGAAAAGGTCGGTGACAGGGGAGAGGAGAAGGCGGATAGAGACAGGTGGAGTGAATGTAGTTATTTACAGCATGCATTTGACAAACGCGACCTTTTCCCTTCACAGGTAAAAGGTCAATGGGATAGCTTGTGCACTTGTTGTCAAGTTTGTTACCGACTTACGAAAAAATAGGGCTTTGTGGAAGGTTACCATTGAAGTAACTAAACCAGAAGCGAGTCCCTAACAAGGGTTTAGGGAGAAAAAAAAGATACAATATGTTGTTATCGCTTCTCGGCCTTTTGGCTAAGATCACCGGAATGTCTGACTCGGCTCCCTAACACTTGAAGGTGCTGGACCTGCGCTCCTTGGCTTGACTGAGGCCAGGCTGCATGCCGACAGGTGAGGAGGTGAGGGGTCCAGGACGAACTCGGGGGGGGGGGGCAGCTAACTATGGTGCTGGCACTCATGTCTGGCTTTTCCAGAGCGAGGCTGCTCAACCTGGGAAAGCTGTACCTGTGGGACACCTGCAACATTCGGACTGCAGGTCACTACACATAGCTGTAGGGACAGGACGGACTGAGGGCATTTTTCACATAACACCCAGGGGCCCTGCCAGCTGGCCGGGCTCGCTCGCTCACTGGATTACCATTTGCGGAACCACTACAGCCCCATGAGAACCCCCGCCCTCCTGCTCTGACAGTTCCACCATTGGAGCCAGCACTATTGCGGGCTCCAGACGACCAGGAGTCCCGCTGTGAGGTCCGAGGGAGAAGAACTCACTACCACCGAATTCTTCCCGCCCCTGCCAACACCCAAAGGGGTGTCCTCCTGCTCCACCATTTCCACCTTGGGCCGGAGCCACCACAGGCTCCAGATGACCAGGAGCTCTGCCGTGAGGTCCACGACAGCAGACCTCACTACAGCCGATTTTTCCTGCCTTTGGCAGCTAACAAAGAGCTGCCACCTTTGCCCGCGATATTGCGGCCCCACAGAGCTAGAGAGCAACGAGGCATCCATCAGAAGAAGGGCCGACCCAAGCCCCTGCTTTCCGCTCTGCGACAACTACTGGACAGAAGGTAGTCCCAGCCCCAAGCTCCTGCTCGACGGTTGCAGCGTCATCAGCGCCCAGCAGCAAGACACAAGGGGAAACCACACAGCCACAATTCTTGTAGCTAGAAACACCGGGAGAGCCGAAATCACCACCACCCGGCAGCCATAAAAAGAACTATACAGCAGCCAAAGGACTAAAGACAAACAGCGGCCAGCAAATCAGGGGAGTCTGCACCTTCCGTCACAGCACGGACATCTTCCCTTTCTACCCACACCCACTGGCCTCATTTAAATAACTTTACGGGGCACACTAGGTGTAAGTGAACTACCGAACCCCTGGCAAGCACTGCACAACGACGATCAGGGTTTGCTTATTTTCTTTTCTTGACAATCACATGCATATTAGCGACCGCACTAACTTTGAACTCCTCGCGAATCGGCACAGGCCAGTTTCTTCACTGGTGGCCCACAGTCCTTCCTTTATCCCTCCTCTCTAACAACGACAGCAATGTGGTGTGGCTAAATTTGAATACAAGGTACGAGCATTCTTTCTCCTGAGGAGATGGCGCCAGCTTGTAGCTCAATGGGCACAGGCCCACAGTACAACAAAAATGTGCCAAAGGAGGGGCACAACACAATTAAATTTGAAGTCAGCGAGGAAGAAAGAAATGTGAAAGTGGTACAATACATAGCAATCAAAATCCTTGAAAACATTTTCAAAGTAGGCATAGCGCAATTGAGATTTATGCAGGAATACCCTAGTAGAAGGGTTTATTAATTTAATTTGGTAAACTAATCAACAGTGAGCAATATTATGTATGGTGCTATATTTAGGAAAGAGGAAGAAGCAATGAATGAATTACAATGTCAAATGTAACAGCAAACAGAGAAATTCCAATAACCATACACCTGTGCAATCCATATGTCCCAGGACCATGAGTTTCTCCTAAAGGAATAATGCACACAAATTAGAAGGGGTTGGTGCCTACAAAATGTACTGGGACTTTTGAATGACAAAATGGAGATACCGATGCACACTGAAACAAAATGAGGCAGGCATGGGAAACCTTAAACAGCCACCAGCAACCTTCTCTATAGGTGCAAACAAAGTTTTCCTGAACTACCCAAACCAGCCTACCTTTTGCAGATCTTGCCAAACTTTGGCCATACCGGAACTGCAACAAAGAAGTGTGCAAAAACTGTACACAAAACAAGACACAAAACCTTTGAATTCCCTAAACCTAGGAGGTGCAATATGTGTGGTAGAGAAATACACCTTTTCCATGTATGCCAAACGAGACAAGCCTCCTATGCCCAGGTAGGTAGAAACAAAGGAAAGGCTACATCAACAAGTACAAACACTGAATTTCCACATACTTTATTCTATATTTTTAAATAAATCAAAATGAGCACAGCAGAAGCTAATAGTTCTAATGTAACTGTAGCTAATCAAAACTTTTCTGGACATCTGGTAATGAACCACTTTTAAAATTGCTAGAATGGAAGAATTACTTTTTAACCTATGTAGCGGCAATTGATGAGAAGAATACTATGTCTGCTGAGCAAAAAAAGAGAATACTACTCCACTCTTTAGGGCCATTGGGTCTGAAAGTGTATTCTCAGATTATCAAAAAAGTGGTGGCAGGTGAAGTAAATGTTTTTGACACTGTCATTTGTCACTTAGACAATTACTAAGCACCAAACGATTGTATTGGTATTACCCGGTACAAGTTTTTTCAGAGGAAGCAAGCTGTGGATGTCTGTGTGTCCGAGCTGAAGAAATTAGTGTTAGGCTGTAAATTTGGAGCCCTACGCGAAGATTTTTATAAAAGACCAGGTTGGTATGCATGCCAATAATGCGGGCATACAAGAGCGTTTATGAATAAACGGAGAATCTGAATTGAATGATGTATTAACTATTGTACGCTGGTGCATTAATACTTGAGGTGGGTGAGCATGATATTGTCAGTAAAATTGAGAGCAAACAAAAAACAACCAAGTTTATGAATAAGGAGTTAAGACCCAAAAAACCTGTAAGATGTTATTGATGCGGCAGCTAGGAGCATTTAGCTTACAGCAAGTATTGTCCAGCCATAAAACAGCCCTGTAGTAATTGTGGCATAGTTTGACACTTTGCTAAAGTTTGCAGAAGGAAAAAGAAATAGGTTAAATGTGTGTATGAATCTGGTTGTAAAGAAGCGAATGACAGTTCAGACGAAAGTGATGACGTGTCAAATGAAGTTGCTAATATTAGTAGTAATTTCGTGATGAACATATGTGAAAAAATCTGTTCAGACCAAACCTGAATGTTAGATGACCATTGGGGGCGTCTCTTTAAAGATCTATGCTGATTCTGGGTCCCCTTACACTATTATTAATGAGGATCTCTGGAAGGATAAATCTGTGGATAAGGTTGGGACCAAACTGTTGGAATCTGATATTAGTCCTGAAGGGTATAGTGGTGAGCCGAGAGCGTATAGACATTATTGGATTTCGGTGGTTCAACTTTGTGTTTAAAAACAGACAAGCAAGAGGTAAACTGTATGTTGTGAAGAACGGACCTCTTGTGTTAGGGTGGTTCGATCAGGGTAATTTACACATTGTTTTAGATCCAAACAGCCCTGAGAAGGTTTAGTTTTTGATGAAGGTTCTCAAATGGAAGAACTTTTAATTAAACAATTTCCCAGAGTTTTTAATGGTAAGTTAGGAAAACTTAGTGGATTTGAACATAAAATAGTGCTAAAATATTGTGCGATTCCGAAAATCCACAAGGTACGAAACATTCCTTTCTCTGTGAGAGAGGAAGTTTCTCAAGAATTAGATAAATTGGTTGACAGTGGAGTCATATAACTTATTGAGGCAACTGACTCGATTTCTCAATTGGTCGTTGCAAGGCATACTAATGGAAAAATTCGGTTGAGTGTGGACTTAAGACACCTCAACAACAACATACTGGTAGACCAATTTCCCTTACCTAAAATAAATCAAATGGTGATGCATCTTGGTGGGGCCAAATGGTTTTTCAACCATTGATTTATCTTCTGTGTACCATCAAGTAGCCATTGCCAAAGATTCAAGGAAACTTACATCATTCATGACACCTTTTGGGTGTTTTCAATTTAAACACATGCCGTTTGGCCTTGCGTCATCGGCTGCGGTTTTCCAGAGATTGATGTTTCAGCTGTTTGGGAAAGAGTGTGGCGTAAAGTTCTTTCAAGATGACATTTTAGTTTTTGGGTGTACCAGAGAGGAACATGCTGAAAGGTTGAGAAAAATTATGTGTATTCTTGATTCCAAGGGTCTATCTGTAGAATTTTCAAAGTGCAAATTCTTTGTAAACAATGTTTCTTATATGGGACACTGGATTAGTGAGGAAGGAGTACGTCCGAAAGCCTCACTAATTAGTGCCATTGTTGATGCACCTGCGCCCATAAGTAAAGATAATGTGAGATCATTTCTAGGAATGGCTGAAGATTGTGCCAAGTATGTCCCAGTGTTTGCGGAAAAAACCTTCCATTTAAGACAATTACTTAAAAACAGGAACAAATTTGTTTGGCCCACACAATGTGAAGAAGATTTTAAGAACATTAAGTTGAGCATTGCCAGCGCCTCAGCTTTGAAATGCTTTGATCCTAACTCTAACTGTGTTATCACTACGGACGCCAGTATATAATAAGGAATGTGTAATTGCTTATGCGTCCAGGTCAATCTCTCCTACTGAGGAAAAGTACCCAATTGTTGAAAGAGAGGCACTAGCGTGTGCGTAGGCTTTGAACCATTTTAGAGCTTTTATTTGGGGAAAAACTTGCACACTACATTGCGATCATTAACCTTTGGTCAAGATTTATAAACAACTGAAAGAATGGTGAATGCTTCCGCTAGGCTTGCCCTGTTATCCATGCGTATGCAAGATTTTCAATACAAATTAGTGTATGTCCCGGAAAAAGATAATGTAGTAGCAGGTTTTCTTTCCAGAAGGCCTACTTATATGGAGGAATGTGAGGATGAGAAATTGAATGAATTCCAGGTGGCGTTGTTGCATGACAGTGGTAATCCAGCAATTAAAAGAAGAGTGGCTTAATGATTATGAAAAGGACATTGTATTAGAATCTGTCAAGTCCTCCTTGAGCGTGGGTTGGCTGAACAAAAGTACATTAACACAGGCTATCAGACCTTTTTGGGAAGTTAGATCCGAACTATCTATTGAATGTGACACATTATTTGGAGGCCTACGTGTAATCCCACCTGAGACTTTACGTGATATGATAATCGAGCTTGCTCGTGAGGGACTTTTTGGTATTACCAGAACTAAGTCTTTGGTCAAAAAATTATTTTGGTGGCCTGGTGTGAATACCGCTGTGGAAAGGTTTGTTAGAGGGTGTCCTCTGTGTCAGTCTGCAGATAAATCATTACAGACTCTAAGACCTCCGATGAGCACTGTCTTGATTTCACAGTACCCCTGGGAATCAGTGGCTATGGATATAGTTGGGCCTGTGGATCATTCACAGAAATTCATTTTAATACTGATGGACTTATTTTCTCGTTTGCCTGTTATCAAGGTGGTGGATAAGATGGATACGGATATTGTTTTAGAATTTTTGGACCAAGTGTTTACTTTAAAGGTATACCTGCCAATATTTTAACTGATAATGGTGTCCAGTTCTGTTTCAATAAGGCCAAGGAATATTTTGAATGCATTGGAGTCAAGGACAAGACCACATCCCTTTAAAACCCATCCGGGAATGGAATGGTGGAACAATTCAACCACGTTTTTAAGGGTGTCATACAGTTAACTATGAAAAATAAACAGGATTGGGTTGTTCAACTAAGCAAGATGGTTTGGGCATACCGTGTGACTGTTAATGAAGTGGTGGGGGAGTCTGCAAGATCCTAGGCAAGATCCTGGCAGACCGACTGTGCCCAATGCTCCTGCCACTGATACACCAGGACCAGAACGGGTTTGTGCCAGGCAGAAATACCTCCCAAAACATTTGCAGGCTCTTTCATGTCCAGGACCTGGTGCCAGGCCGCTACCCCAGGGCAGCGTGCCTGATCCTGGACCTAGAAAAAGCGTTCGACACTCTGACCTGGCCATACCTATTCGGGGCGCTGCAACAGATGGGGCTTGGCCCCATTTTCAGAGCGCAAGTGAAACTATTATACACGAACCTCACGTCCAGGGTGCGGTTGGGTAAGCATATATTGCTGCCCTTCCAGATTGGGAGAGGCACCAGGCAGAGATGCCCCCTCTCCCCTCTATTATTTGCCATGGAACCCCTCGTGATACGGTTGCGCCAGGAAGGAGAAGCTTGGGGAAACCCGATAGCGGGTACTACACACATCATGTCCCTTTACGCATATGACTTGCTACTATACATACGGGACATCACAGAGGATCTCAGCCCCATATGGAACACACTTTCGGACTTTGCGGCCGCGGCAGGGCTAAAGGTAAACTGGGCAAAATCCACTGTGTACCCCCTGAACCCAGACCTCCCCCTGCAAGTGATAAAAGTCGGAGGCTCGACCATCGCCTGGAATGCCTGCGCCCCATGATAACTTGGCATTCAACTCTACCATCGCCCCACAGACCTCTTTGAGGGCAATATCCGTAGGGCCCTCGTTTGAGCCAGGACCCAGGTAAATTCCTGGAAGACTCTCCCGTTGGCCTCAATTGACAGGATAGCCTTAGCAAAGATGATCCTTATGCCACAATTCCTCTACTATTTTTCTAATACCCCCCCATTCCCCCTCGCTCTTTCTTTCATGAGCTAGACACCCTACTGGGCTCCCTCGTATGCGGAAATGGATGCCGGAAAGTGGTCCTCTCAAAGCTGCAACTCCCAACGGACCAAGGGGGACTGGGGGCGCCATCCTTCGAGGCCTATTTCCTCGCGGCACAACTCCAATGGCTATCCCGCTGGACAGCGGGACGGCACCTTGAGTAAACTGCCTCGGAAACAGGGCCCATGACGGTACAGGCGATTTGCCACTTACTTCTCCCTGTTGCTCGCCCTAAGTCGGCATGCCCCATACAAGTAGGTTCCGCACGCGCAAGTATATACTGCATCCACCGGATGACGGGCGAGACTCCCCTAAACACCCCCCTGCTCCCACTAGCAGGACTCCCCAGAAACCATGGACACTACACTGCCTGAACGATGCACATTTGGACGAGCCACTCGGTCCTGGAGGTAGGACCTTTATTCTCGGAGGGTCAACTGTTTCCGTTTGACCAGCTCGCGGAGGAGACAGGACTCCCTCGAGGGCAGTTCCTGCTCCACAGGCAAATAACCCTCAGCTGCCACCGCCTCTGGGACCTCTCAGAGGGAGAACCCGCAACACACCCGGTAATCCAGGCGTTACTCAATATCGGCCCAGGCCGACATCTAATCACATGGCTTTATAAAGCAATCCTAGAACTCAAGGCCACCGCTCTCACTTTGTTACTGCAGAAATGGGAGGAAGAGATAGGGCGCCCACAACACGATAAGGAATGGGAACAAGCCCTAGAATACCCGAAGAAAGTGTCCCGCAGTGCTCTGTTTAAAAATATACAATTCTCCATACTACACGGGGCTTATCTCACCCGGACACAACTTCAGCGATTCTACCCAGACACACGATTCCTCTGCCCCAGATGCCAGACCACGGACGCAACATTTAAACACATGTTCTGGCTCTGTCCCATGCTGCAGCAATACACAAGACACTACAGGAACTAACAGGGCTCACCGATATCTACACCTGGGAGGCCAGCGGGATTGGAATATTCAAAAGGAAAAAGACTCTCAAGGTCTAGACACGCTTTACCTCCCTGGCCCTCCTATTGGTAAAGAGGGGGATCCCAATGCACTGGAAAGCCCCGGAGGGACCCACACTGGCAGCCTGGACAGGGGCACTTAGTAAATGGGGCTCAGCGGAGGAGGATAAAATCAGCTGGGAGGAGGTTCAGGGAGTGCGCAAAAAAAACACATGGAGTGGGCCGCCATCCTGCACCAATTTAAACAGCACGCAGTAAGCACCCAGCAAACATCACAACAGGCTGATGCGACCGCTCTTCATAGCCAAGACACACAAGCACAACCCAACCCACAGACCGGTAACATAGCTAATACCCCTAGACACAGTGATAACCCATGACCTGGCATATCTCCCACGGGATGTAATAGATCTCCGCGCAGCGCACACACTCACCAACACCTAGCTGCAGGAGAGCCTTGCTTCTCTCCCTACCCTCCCCCCACATAAGAGCATACACAACATAATTCTCCTACTTCTGGACGACCACAGATACAACTGACCCAACTCACCTCGTCCCACCTTCCCCAGTCCCCCCCCCCGTTTGTTACTCAAGCCGGTAGTTACAAGGACCGAACACTGAGCAAGACACACGACCTCTACTATAGCAATAGTAAGACACACCATGACAAAGCATGTTCACGGCAGGGAAATCATGAGCTAACCTCACTAGGAATGCACCCTCTCAAGCCCCTGATGGACTGGTCAACTTACAATGTGAATTTATGATACTCGTGCTCATGGACAATACAATGTAAGTTGTTTTTGGAAAACTCAATAAAAATTGTTTAAAAAAAACAAACAAATGAAGTGGTGGGGGAGTCACCTTTCGTAATGATGAGAGGTAGGAACCCTAGAACTAAACTTACTCCTGGATGGTTAACTACCAGGGGTGTGCAAGAGTGGTCAGTTGAGGATGTGCGGAGGAATTTGTTGGAGAACCACGAGAGAAGTAAAGATTATTATGATACTAAAAGAGGTTGCAGACCTACAAACGTTAAGATGGCCGATTGGGTCCGCATTAAAAAGGCTGGGTTTGTGCCTAAAGGCGAGTCAAAGTTTTATGATCCTAAGGAAGTGGTTGAAATTTTGTTTAACTCAGTTAGATTGAGTGATGGCAAAGTGTGGAATATGAGAAGAGTGGCTGTTGGCTACATTCATGTTTAGAAGGAGCGAGGTGAAGAGTCAATGAGATCAGATTCACGTCATGAGTCGTGTCCATTCAAGTTTGTGGGAGGATGATGTGGCTATGGATGTCAATTTACATACGGGCCTCCTGATAGTCAGGAGAGTCGAGGTGGAGATATAAGCATGAGAGATTCTGGGGCTAATAATGACCATAGTTGTGACTCAATAGAGGAGGTGGCAGAGTTTAATCAGACCTGCCCTGAGAGAATGGGTCAGGTTGATGCAATGGAATGTGGGGTTAAAGAGTGTGATCATGAATTGAGTCAGAATGAGGATGGTGTTGAAGGGAAAAGGATCAGGAAACCACCTAAGTGGTTGGAGGATTATATTCATGCCAACGTCTAGACAGCATTTTATTTCAATTGTTTTATTACTCGTTTAGTTGAACTTGTTTTGTTACAATTTTTACTAGCTATTTGGTTTAGAAATATTGAACTTTTATTTTGTTTATAATAAGGGGGTGTGTTATAATGTGCAACTTGATGTCATCAGGTTCCAGATTGTGAAGTTCTGTGAGTGCGTTGACAGTCTGTCAGGATCCTTAAGAGGATTCCTACAATCATTGCCAGTATATCTGGGGTTAAAACTGTTAGAAGATGGAAACTTAATACAGAAAGCAATAATTGGAGGCTGAGCTGGCAGCGCTGGAAACTCAAGATGTCTGCCAACTCGGCTCCTCCTGTAGCGGTCTGGTTCTTTACTGATTACAATGGAATATGGAGCGTGCGCTAAGAAACAAACGCGCACTTCACCAGAAGAGATTCCTGTGATAGCAGCCTTTTCCGACGCGCTAAATAGTAAGGATAGTAGAGTCTGGCGTCGTTTAGTTTCTCCGGTTACAATTCATGAGAAATCATTGCCTGACCTTGAAAACCTTTTAGAGCATGCGCGACTCATCTGGTTAGTGTCTTCACTTCGAGTCGGCCGCTCTTCTACAGTGACATGCTTATAGCGTTTCTCCTCAGGTTACACTGCGCAATTGCAACTAAGTGACTCCTGGTCTCTTCACAACCTCCTGAAATGCAAGTAGAAGCTGTAAAAGAAAAGTTGAAAGATTTAAACTGTGATACAAATCTACAATCTTATTTTTTCTATAAGAAATTGACAACTCAAAGAATAAGAATACATATACATCAATAGAATCAGAAGAGACGCAATAGTCTAGATAGTCTGGGTACGGTAATATTGTTTTAAGGAAAATGGATTGAATGTAGATATAGAGTAGAATTACACATGTTCTGTTCTTCTTTTGCAGTTCTTCCAAATCAGAAGGGTGTACCGAGGGTTCTAGTGGTAGAGCAATACCTATCTGAGAAGAACCACGACTACCTGGCTGTCTCTTCTTGTCTCCCCATCCCCTTTCCCCCTGGGAACTCAACTGAACTGAGGTTTAACTCTGGGTGATTGGATTCCTGGAGATACATTGGGAATAAGCATCTTTATGCTCCTGAGCAATCTGTCTAAGTAAGTTCTTGACACAGTCAGGATGTAGTATGCATCAAGTGGAGAGGAGTTTCTGTACCTCCAGGCTTTCACGAATAAATACTTTTAAGCGCAACTGTTTGGAGTACTTTGTACAGTATCCCAACTATACTAATGGCGATCAAACTCGCTACCTTAATTATTAGGGTTTTGGACAAAGTGTTAAAAAAATTACTGTTATGGAATACTGCAAACATATTAATGCTAATATTATATGCATACAAGAATGTTCTTTAGACCTCAAGAGGGACTGGAAGAAAATAATTGGTGGACTCTAGGTTCATCAGCATGGTCAGGGGGAGGCAATAAGAATGCAGGCATAGCTATACTATGCAAAAACAATAATGTAGTCAAAGAAACAGTCATATGTGCAGGAAGGGCAATGTTGGTAACAATGAACATGTGCGACAGGACCTTTCCAATATGTAATGTTTATGCCTCACCAGACAAGAAAAAGAGAAGAACAGTTTAACCTAATCAAATTCTTTCTCGCAGGTTCACATCCCATTTTCCTGTTAGGAGATTTTAACTGTATTTTAACCGAAAAAGACAGAATAGGAATGGCAACACATTACAAGATAGACATTTCTGCAAATACGCTCAACACACTGCTATCAGTCATTAACATGGCACTCAGACAAGGGTACCACCAAATCATTCATAGATTTCATCGTGACAAAACTACTAACACCACACAATACCCCACCACCCCCACACCTTTCTCAGACCACTCCATAACAACAGCCACTTTCAACATACAGCGATACAAAAGGGGATGATGGACGGAACGCTTGAGCCAATCAAACACTCACCCCCAGTCAACTGATCTGGGTTTAATCCATCATCATTCTTTAGCTCACTCCACCACCCCAGTTCAGACATGGCCATATGCAAATCAGTCTGACCCTGTGCCTCATGGGAACAGTTCAACATACAAGCAGACAAAAGAAGAGGGAAAGGTTACTGGAAACTCAATGTCTTCCTCTTACAAGAAGAAGACATCATCAAAGAGTTTGGGACCTCATACAAGGAACTAAGGGAAACTAAACGGAACCATGAATCCACAACAGAATGGTGGGTAGAAACAAAAAAACACATAACTTCTTTCTCTAAAATGATAGGTACACAAAGAAGTGCACAAAAGACAGAACAATTTGCAATATTACAGGACAGGATAGCTCTGTTACAAAGACTAGACAGTTTAGGAATGAAAGTGCAAAATGAAATGGTCAAAGCTAAACAAGAAATGAATGTATGGCTACAGGAAAAAGGTAAAGAAACCATATTTAACTCCAGAGTTAAACACTATGAGGAGGGAGAAAATGTATCTCCTTTTTATTTAGGAAATAAATGCAAGCGCATAAGGAAATACAAGAGTTTGTAGATGGGGAGGAAATAATTCAGGAGGAGGCGGAAAAATGCAAACAAATTGTCAAAGAACTCAATGAAAGCCTATGTAAAAAAGGAAATGAAGACCATTACCTGATGTCACAATATGTGGATCTAATTGAAAACACTCTACCACCTAACCAAAGCAGTTTCTTACAGGAAGACCTCACTGGAGAAGATTTCTTACAGTCCTTACAGAAATGTATTAACTTATCTAGCCCTGGGATTGATGGGATCCCATGGGAATTTTACAAAACATGCTGGTCTATTATAGCCTAAGACATAATACAAATATTTAATGAATGTATCCGAAATAACAAGCTCCCACAAGGGTTTTGCCATAGAGTAATTACCCTAATACACAAGAAAGGGTCAGACAAGGAAATCGCTAACTTGAGACCAATCTCCCTGCAAAATGTTGATTATAAACCTTTTTCAAAGGTTTTAGCAAACAGAACGAAGAAGGTATTACAATCGGTAATACATGAAGACCAAACCTGCGCAGTCCCCAGGGAGACAAATCTGGGACAACCTCATCACACACAGACACACAATCTGGTCAGCCAAAGAAAGAAAAGACACAGTGGGCATTTTAGCCCTGGACTTCCATAAAGCCTTTGATGAAGTTTCATGCAAATTTCTCCTACAGGTTTCAAAGTAGATATAGCAATGTTCTACACCAATGCAACCAATTCTGTTAATGTAAATGGCTCCTTGTCTAACCCCTTTTCCATCCAAACAGGAGTGCGTGAAGAATGTCCACTATCCCCAGCCCTTTTCATATGTGCCCTAGAGCCTTTACTGATACAGATCAGAAAGAACAAGATCAGAGGGACACTGAGGAGGCAGCCATGGCAGGTAAGTGCCTTTTTTTTAACATTATAATTACTTTGGGAGAGGGGAGGGAGCGGAGAGGAGTTCCTCAGAGTTTTTTCCAACTCTGAGGAACTCTGCGTAGAGGCACCTCGCCTGCTCTGCCCACCCTTAGTATATATGCCTAGAACCTTTCCTTGAGAAATACAAATCATTACTAAAAGACATTGATGAGAAAAAAACGGCAAGACAGCTGACTAAAGACATTGAAGGATAGGCCACAATGAACACTATCGCCAGCGGAAACCTGGAAACATGTTAGCTGAAACACCAAACGAAGAGGCAGAAAGACATCGCCTGGATGGTCGCTCACTCATTCTTACCAACCAGACAGTTCCAACATCGCAGAGGGTTGGCACAGACACCAAGATGCCCCAGAGATGGCTGTCTACATGAAGAAACGGTAACACACCTGATGTGGAACTGTCCATATGCGCAAAACCTATGGAAGCAGTTGGGAAAACTGCTCAAAAAGATCACAAACTTGACAGGTCTAGATCATGAGAACATTTTGTATGGCTTGGGTCTGCCAACCGCAGACAAAGAAATTGCATGGAAACTCAGTAATGCAGGCAAAGAAGCTTTGTGGGCCTCTAGGTACCTACTCCTATTTTCACACAAACATCTAACCACAAATGAATGGTTAAAACTATGTTTTAATAAAGCAATGATTTACCTTTTTGTGATATTAAAAGACTGGGCCCAGAAGAAGCAGGCCAAACATGGAGACATAAAGAATGGGCCAAATGGCTACTTAAGACAACATAAAAGACCTCCCATAAAGGGACAAGCCTTAGTACTTTGTAAGGCAAATTAATATGAATGAATCTAGATGGAAACCACCAATGTACATGCCTGCGGTCATCAACTCTGGATTGGTAAAAAGTACACCGCCCTATGGGAATGGTTAACCTATCATGTACAAAACTTTAAAATAAAGATCTAGTTTTACAACAAACAAAAAAATCTGTTCTTATCAGTTTAATATCTGATAGTCCTCTATCTGGGGACCATATATTAAATTAATTTTGGAACAGGGAGTTGGAATAGGAGCTTGCTCTGTCCACGCCATGCATCAACCTGGTATTTCAGTACCTCCAGAAATGGTGCACTTCCCTAACCCGGGAAAAACAATGCTGTTGAGATATAGATGAGAAAACGAAAGTAGCACTTCATTGCCAAACTCTGTAACCTGGAACTAATGTGTTTGGGTGTGATTAAAACCAAGCTGGCCACTTTGCGGCCACTGTGTCTTACTTTATTTATTTATTGTTACGTATTTGAACTCCTTTTTTGTTTTTGTTTACTCTTTCCGGAGAAGCGGCAACGTGGGTATGCTAAGTGACGCCTAATGAGGCGAGGAGGACTTTGTGAGCCAGGAGAAGGCCTGAAGCCAGGGCCCCTCTTCCATTGGCACATGCTGAGCTCTTTCCAGAAGTTGGGAAAAGAGGTGAAAGGGCTGCAAGCGGTGGTGGACATGAGGACCCTGGTCCAGGTCAGCCAGGTAGATTGCTTCGGGAGGAGTTAATTCTGGCACTTTTTGGGTTATCGCTTCTCGGCCTTTGGCTAAGATCAAGTGTAGGTTTATCCTCCACTGACGTCTTCCATTAGGTCAAGCTAGAAACCCAGAACCTTCAAGGCGCTGGGCATGCATCACCCTGGCTTGTCTGGGGCAATGCTGCCTGTCGGGGAGGGCTGACAGTCCAGCTCAGACCCCTCGATCTCTGGCTTGACCCGAGCAAGGCTGCGCGAAAGGGAACCAGGGAAAAGAGTTGCTTCGGACATCGCAATTCCTGCACATAGCTGCAGGAACATTGGATTTGGGACCTCTTCATCTACGATCTTTTTTTCACCACACTGCTGCCCGGGATAGAGAGAGGAGAGCTGACGCCGTCGAGGAGACCCTGGCCTTGAGCCAGGCAGGGACTCGCCTACATTCCTCAGCCGAACTCCTTCCTACGAGCCCACTCGGGGCTAGAACCTACAAACAGAGGGGCCCTTAAGATGCCAGAAGGAGCAGACCATGAAGCCCTGTGAGTGGGATACCGGTGCCTCGGTGCACGGCGAAATCCAAACGCAACCCGACTGAAAGGTCCCGATCGCAGGGACGAAAGGGGGACAGAGCCACCACCTTTCTGAGCGCCAAACCCAGTGAAGAGTCCCAGCATACCACCAGAAGAACAACTGAACGCCGGACGACCCAGGTGAAGTCTGACTGAACCAGCAAGAGGATTGTGATCTCCAGCCTGCAGTACCTCTCTCTGTCAACAGAGGGCGCGACCGGAGCCACGATTACAGATCTGAGGAGAGACTACGTCCCCGTTTGCCCTTATACGGTGGTTGGCTGCAGACACCAGATAGTACTGACCCCCTGTTTAACACAGGGCAGGAGCCTCTTTTTTGTCACACTTGCTAAGCGACACTCTGAAAGTTTCCACATCCTCCCGAGTGCATATCGGTGGGAAGTTAAACATTTCTACAGAGGGATCTGTCATCTTTTCCCACCATACCCTAGCCTTGATTCACTGGTACGAGGGACTTCACCCACACCTAAACAGTCCACAGAGCTCCTCGACGTAGCCTCGGCTCCCCTCTTCACATTTCACGAGCGGCAGGGAAGGGCCTCAACTTTGAGTGCTGGACTTAAACAGCAGATTAAAACTTTGTTGGTGCATTTCACGGTCCCAGCCAACAGAGGGCCTGGAATTGTAGAGACAAAATGGTGCCTTAATGAAAGGAGTCTCTCTTTCGTTATAAGAAAAATGTCAAAACCAATGTTCCAATATGGGGAGCGTGCCATAAAAATTGAAATTGATGAGGAGTACAGAGGTACACAAGATTTAGATCATGTTGTGAAAGAAATACTTGAAAAAGTAAATGTGAAGCGAAAGATTTAAAATGTGTCCAGCAAAACAAAGAGAGAGGGTTTTTTTAAATTACGTGTTTTACAGAGCTCAGATATGAAGTTTTCTTGCAAGGTTTGTCTATTATGAACGCTCATGAAAACCTTAATGGGGTTAAAATTACTGCCATGGCAGCAGCGAAAGAGATCGCTGTAATTGTCAATATGTATAATGCCCATGTATCCACAGGGGAAATTGAATGTTTTTTAAACAGGTAATGTGCAAAAGTGAGGGGGGTATACTTCAAAGAAATAAGTTTGGGATATGGAACGGAAAAAGAAAGTTTTTTGTTGTATTGAAGCCAAACCCCACAGGGGCCTTAACACACCTCCCACAAACTTTTGCGTTGGGTCCAAATAGGGGTTACGTGATGCAAGTTCTGAGGAGATATGGGCCACAAACATACAGAATGTAATGCCCCCAAATCATGTAACCTCTGTGGATCCAAAGAGCACATGTATAGATCATGCCCGAAACAATAGTTCTTTTATGCTGCGTCTGCAGCAGCTAAACTCCCCCAGCCAGGAGCTAGTAAATCAAATGCTGCAGCAATGGCACCAGTAATTTTTAAGTCAGTTAGTGCTGGAGGCCCAGAGGAAAGCCCCCACCCCAAATGGGCGACCGAAGGGCATGACCAAATCATACAAAGTACCCAAGAAGTAGATGAAACACAAAAGTCAGAAACAACAGAATGTGAGGAGAAAGTAAAAAAAGGGTTATCAGACATAGACTGCAAGTAGAAAATGGGGAGATGGACTCAGACTGCACAATCATTCCATCAGACATATACAACATACTTAAGGAAGCCAAAGGGAGAGCAGTCTTCCTCAGAGGAGGAAATACCACCCACTGAGAGAGAGCCACATTCAGGTGGTTACAAAAAAGAACAAGCCCAAAAGAAAAGTAGCGGCCCAAATGGTCCGGCCTAAATTGCCAGCAAAGAAAGTAGGAATAAATCCCAACCCAAAGAAAGTTTCTCAGGGTCTAGGTACAGCGTGTTAGGTAAACTCTGATTCTGAGGATATAGGCTTCAGCTTATTCTCACAGGAGATTGGAGGAAACTTCCAAAAAGACACCTTTCTGCAATCCCCATATTTAGGGGGAGCTGAAGAAATAAGCGCACAGGTAACACAGACTAATGATAGCCACCAGTTATGCGAAAGCATATGGCCATCGTTGAGCTTGGAAAATGTAAATGTTTGACATGTTTTGTGTATCCTGAAAAGTGTTTAAAATAACCATAATGATGTTTAACATTTTTTCATTGAATGCCTGCGGTATGGGCACTCAAAAGAAAAGAGCTGCAGTCTTTGTGCTGTAAAGTACAAAAAGGTTATATCGTATGTTTGCAAGAATGTGCCATTCTCTGTTCAACAGACTACGTTTTCATATCTAAATATTGGAAAGAAGGTCCCTCCAAATGGTCTGGGGGAGGAAATAAGAATGCTGGAGTAGATATTCTGATTAAAAATAAAGAAATGTCAATTGTAGACACAAATTATCCATCCAGGCAGGGCTCTCCTTGTCACTATCACATACAGAAATATCACCTTCAAAGTTTGCAATCTTTATGCATGAAATGATAAGCATGAGAGGAAAGAACTGTTTGAAATGCTCCCTTTTTTTATGGCAGGGGAACTCCAATTTTGTTAGAAGGGGATTTTAATTGCATCATAAATCCAATTGACTGGTGTAGTGTAGCTCCTATTTCCCTAATAGGCTCTGCGCATTGGAATAATATATCCTATAGGTTTGACATAGGACTAAGGTCAGTATGTCCCTATTGAGTATATTAAACTTAATTACTTGTGCCAGCTAGCTCAGAGGCCACTAGAAACTCCTTGACAACAAGAAGGGAGTAGTTTCTGGCAGCCGCAAAACATGACCACTGTGTTTCCCTTTAGAATCAGAACGTGTCCCAGAGTCGTGGAAACAATAGATAACTATTTCACTCAGCTCAGTCGTGTATGCTTAGTTTTCTCCAAGTTACACAGAAAGAAATAGACGGGCGTTTCAATAAAGGATTTATTGAACAGTCTTGTTTCTGGTGTAAGTAAAATGTGCTGTTACGATCACAAGACAGTATGCGAGATAAATAATGTACAGGGTGAGCAGTAGAAATAAATAATACTGCGATAGCATTATCTTTTAGTACATATGCATTTACATAAATAACACAGACTAAAAATGCGAGTACTCATACTATGCGTTGCTAAGCTAATTCTACCCCAATGTACCTAACCTGACCTAGGTGTAGGAAGAGGGAAGAAGTAGGTGAAGTATTCCTTACTATGGTATACTAAGAGTATGTTAAGTCTAGTATGCCTAGTATGCCAAGAGTCCCTCTAGGTTCTAGTCAGCTCCATACCTGAAGAATGAGAGAGGTAGGAATCTCTTTGCCAGACTCGAACTCCAACACCCCGCAAGGGAAGTCAGATCACTGGAAGCTGGAAGCTGGGCTCTCTGCGTGCAGGGAAGGCAGCGTCCTCTCAGTGCGTCAGGCCGGGAAACGGGCTCCTCTGAAGTCGAGGTCTCCTCTGGTTTACAGGGGCTAGGGAAGGTATATTTATACCTGAGAGCACCTAAGAATGTTAGCATTGACGTGAGTTGGACAGCGAAAGACGTCATGAATGAACCCCCTAAGGAATAATGGTTCATGCATAATATATGAGTCCTTGAAGAAATCAATAGTCCTGGACTAGGGAAACTCCCGCAGCCTAAGGGTCTGTTCTTCATGAACTCGTTGTGACGTTAGGGTGGACGGATGTCAGAGACCATGCCTGTATTTGGAGTGCACGGTTTAATGCCTAAATAAGGGCTGGGATTTTATGCCTATATAAGGGCAGGGCGAATTGTGCCTATATAAGGACATGATACTGGAAAGCCCGTTTATGGATACCCTAAGAGGAATACAACACCCACTCCTCTTTCGTGTGTACGATAATACTAAAATGCTAAACATTTAAAATGCGAAACATTAAAATGGAGTACCGCATATTTCTAAAATTTTTCATAAAACCATTTAAAAAAAGGCATTTAAAAAACCTATTAGAAAGCAAAAGGTACTGTACATTTGAAGCATTGCTTTTCATTACAGGCATAAAGTTCGAAAATAAATGCAATTGGAATGAAATAAGCAGTAATATTTTTACATGTGACAAAAAATTATCGATAAGTTTTTTTTTTATATTTTTAAATCAAAATCATTTCATGTCATGAAAATGAATGAACTGTTTTAGACACACAAGATGACTAAGTGTCCGTGGAAGTACCTTGAAGTCTGTATTATAAGGCTAGTTCTACTTTAAGCAGATCGATGTGCCATTTTCGTTCAAAAAATGGGGAAAAAGTTCAATTTTGGTAGAGTTCCAAGTTGTTTAAAAATGAAGGCCAAATTGTCACTGCATCTCTGGAACACTGTTTGCCGAATCAGAGTTAGTTCACAGGTCTGGTGTAAACATGAGATCATCTATTTCAATAGACAAACATCATCCACTGTTGTTGGTGTTAGTTGGAACACCTCGTGTAGCAGATTAATTGCACAGAGATGGGAAGCATTGCTTCCAGCATAGGTTGCCTCTGCAATGTTCACGTCCGTTGTTACCTGTGTGCCTGTAGATCTTTCTCGTACCTCAGCATCAGCCGGAAGCGTCTGTGAGATCTCAATGAATGCTGACATCAGGATAGGAAGCCTCTGGGGACAACACAGAGCATGGGCCGTTATCTGGTCCAGCAGAGTATCGACATCCGTTGGCGTTGCTGATGGAAATGTTAGACAGGTGTCCAACACGCATTCTTCACCGCATAGCAGGCATCGTAGAACAGGTAAGATGCAATCTTGCCAGATTGGTCTGAATGACAGGAACCAAGTTGTATTAAGGTCCCGTAGACGAGTCATGCCCAAAAGCTTTACTATTTGCTCACGGCACTTTCGTTCAAGGAGAGCTTTCTCCATTTCGCTCGGAGTGATGTCTGCGAATAGGCTGGCCATAGCGCAATAGCAGGAAGACAAATAGAATCCCTGCAACAAGTGCTAGAATTAATGGTATGCCACCAAACACCGAAAGTGCAAAGTTCGGGATGATTCCGAGTATTGCCTGAAAAGGTGCTAACAGACCTGAGCAGATGCTCTTAAATACATGTACAATTCCGGTTGTATCAGACATGTTAAAGATACGTGATATCATTTCCACGAAATGTATAGGGCAGTTTGTACGTATTAAAGTCTGTATCTCAGCCGAAGTCCTTGCTACTTGTAGATCATAGGTTTCTTTGGCCGAGGTCAAAGGCACTGTTTGCTGTAAAAGTATGGCTTTCATTCTGCTTAAAGTATCAAATCTTATAAAAGAGACGTTCAGCGAAGGCCATAGAGGCGACTCCCTGACTGTGTCTATTAGGGGAAACAATACTTGCATACAGCAAGTGTCCCTGGAGTTGACCGTTACTAGATATGGGATGCCTGGCAGCATTCCGCAGCAGCTCTGATCATTCAACATGAGGTAGCTCCAATTAGAAAGTTGTCCAAACGTTGGATTAATCACAGCAGCTGGAGTACCCTGCTGATGACAAGACAAATTTTCCACTGAACCATTACAAGCCCCGTGCAAGGAAATGTCTTGACATATAAGTGAACCACTCAGTGCAAGTTTACAGTTTGAACCGCTCAAAAACACTTCACGATCCCCACTCCAACATCTATATGTATACGGTAAATCCCAAGATGTCTTAATGTATTCCTTACCTAACCTTTCATATTTGCCTGCTTGCATTTGTCTGAGGCAATACTGAAACTGAAAAGTACTCACAGGTAATGTTATTTTGCCATGAATAAGCCATTCTGTAGCTGGTTTTTCTGCCACTGTGAATGGTAATTTTTCCAGTTTTTTAATGCTCAGCACTGTATACTTTGCTCCTCTTTGTGCCAGTTCGATCTGTTTATCAGTGAGATTGTATTCTGCAAACAGAGCCGTTGTTTTGATGAAACGCCAAGGCACATAGCCCGCTCGCAAAGATTGCAGCGTCCAGCTTAATAACATAATAGAACGTAATTGAGATTGGCCTTGTGTAACATCGCCAAATCTTGTTCTAGAATGTCGATAGCAGAGGATACAATGCCATCCAATGAATATATCCTGGAGGACAAAGTTGTTAACCCATTGTCGACCACAGAGAGTGTTTTCTCTAAATTAATACGATCAAGTTCACGTATTCGTTCTGCGGCCTCTATCTGTGATACCTTCCAAGCTTCATTATAAGCAGCATAAATGCCGGCATATATGAAACGTTTTTGACGCGGTTTTCTTGGTCCAAGCAAGAATTCCCTAAGGTCTGCGTCCTTTTTAAGTAAGGTTAAGTGTTGTTTCACATCCTGTAGTGTAGACTTATGCAGCCAATCGAGGCATAATTTACCTACACTGTATGTTGTTACTACCCCCGGATGTTGTCTTTGGACGTATCTTGGGTCTGGCCTATGAATAGTAAAGCCCTGAGTTTTATTCAGGAATCTTTCCTGACAGTTATTCGTGTCTGTGGGCCAGATCAACCATTTTTTCCAAGTAGGATTAGATCTGTTGAGTTGTAGTATATTGTCAACTGTCACCACTGCCTTTGTATTATTTTCAGTGGCAGGTGTTGGTACAGAAGGTGTGTTCATCTCTTTTATCTTGTCTAATCCAAGACAAGATGTTTGTTGGATAGTTTCATTCAAAAACATTATTTGTTCTGGGATGATGCAGGCTCTAAATAAAGCTTCTATCCCCTGCACTTGCCAATCTTTAGTACCCCACACAGTTTTTGTGTCAATTGTGTCTTTCCAAAAGTCGAAACCCTGTCTAGACAGTTGGGCATTAAAAAACGCAGAATAAATCTGTTTTGTATTTGTTAACATAATTTTCAGTCCTGTCTTGTTTACATTTTTATAGTAAAACATTTCTGGATCTGATGTGTTGTAACCTGAAAAATATGGAAACTTACTAGCAAATGTTTTTGAACTACCTTTAGGTGGTGTAGGACAATGTTCCCATTGGTTAAACATAAACACATTTCTTGGATATGCAGATTTATGCAAATAATGATGACCATAGTGATTAAAACAATACATTTGTTCATAGTCTGATGAACCCTCTAAATATTCATGTTTAGAAAATGCAGCAGATTTTTCTAGGTCAAACATTATGTCGTTTACAGTCTCAAAGTCCCAATCATCTGAATAGGTACTGGACGTAATTAGATCACTTAGTGAAATTTTAAACAAATGTGGAATGTTCAATTGTTCATTCGGGCCGAAGATATCATAATCTGTTTTGTCCCACACTATACCATCCTGTATAGGAACAGCTGTGATGTTCACTGATGATAAGTCTCTTGCTTCACGATGGGAAGATTTATGAGGTTTCAAAAGTACGTTTACGTCTTTTCCTTCAGTGTTCACATGGATGTATCTGCCACTTATAAGCACGCTTACAGTTGTAACCAAAGCTAGCCAGAGCAGGAAAACAAAAAGTCCAGATGTAATCCAGAGTTCAATCCATGGAGAAACCAAATAAGTCTTTTTCATAAATTGAAGAAAGTCTTGTACTTGCTGCTTGAATTTCAATGACACTGGCGTCGTTTCAGGTTCACTCGGATCTTCTGAGAACGTATCAAAGTTAATGAAGTAGCCAGAAGCAGTTCTGTCAATTGTTGGAATTGCATCAGGATTTGTAGAAATCACTGGAACCAGTTCATCACTTGTTACGTTGGTGTAGACAGGTGTATTTGGACGAACTGTTACTTGGTGTTCAAGAGGGATGAGTTCCATAGCGTTGTTGCATAGTCCTCCGTCTGTTACAGCTGAATTCTCGATGGTTATCAGTCTTTCAGTCTGAACCTCTTGGATAGTAGCGAGAGGAGTGCGTCTGCTACTAGGTCGGAGTCCACGAGGCCTACTATTTAGTATTGGCCACATACTGTGGTTTGATGAGGTCGATGGACACAAATCTTTTCTCCTTTCTTCCAGCAAGGGGCGGCAGAAGTACTGTTCTTGTTCCTTGAACTGCTAGGACAGGTACTGGTTGTCTGTAAGAAGGTCCAAATTCCTTCTTGTCCGCAATTTTTTCTCTGACTAGATCCCCAACTTTTGGAATTCAGACAGGCCTTGCTGGGACAGCCGGTTGATCACCAGTGGTGGTTGACTGTAGGAATACGTTGCTTTGTTTCGTTCTTAATTTGTTTAAGTCCTGTAAAACAGCCAAACGATCTTTGATATCAAATGGTTTATTTTCCACCACTGTGCCTATGTGTTCAAGGTCTGGTACCCACATTCTTGTCCCAAATAGGATCTCATATGGAGTGACCCCCCCTAGAGAACTTCTTGACAGGTTGTTCAATGAGCGCTGTACCCCACTAAGGTGTTTGACCCACCCATCACCCGAACCTAATACCCTAGCTGTTATAGACTGCTTTATGTCCCGGTTTTTCCTTTCCACAACCGAATTTCCCTCAGGATGGAATGGAGAGGAGTAAAGCAATGCAACGCCCAGACTGGCCATGGCTTCTTTGTAAGTCCTAGAGCTAAACGCAGGACCCTGGTCAGAATGTAGCGTGCCTATTGCATATGTGCCGATAAAGACTCGCAAATCTTTTATAACAGTTCGAGCGTCAGCTGAGCGCTGAGGCCATAACCATAGGAACCTAGATTCATTATTTGTGGGAATGCCTTTGTCCAGTAGGACGTAGGCGCGTAGATAGTCTAATGCTGTCTAACAGTGGTGTCTGTACTGGGCTGCCGCATTCTCAGCATGGTGTCTGGTGGCTCTCTCGCTGTAATTTACAGTCTAAACAGTTGTTGATGAATATGTGAATTTCTGTATTCATCCCAGGCCACCAGTACATCTCTTTTAATGTCAAGATAGTTTTAGAGATCCCTTGGTGTGACAGACCCTCCCCCAAATGTGTTTCATAAATCAAGGCTGCTCTACGTTCCATGTTTGGAATTACCCTATCCCCCACTCCAGGGATTCGAGCAAAAGGAACATTGTTCGCATCAATTACATAAGAGTACTTGAGTGGAAACTTTTTTGGTAACGCTGCACTGCTGCCTTTGCTTGATGCATTGACAGCCAACATTATCTCACCGTCTATTTTTGTTTTTGAACGAGTGATCGCAGCTACGGAAGCCGTTTGCACAGCCCCCTTTGCGGCTTCGTCAGCAAATGAATTCCCTGCAACGTGAACGCCATCACGTTGATGACTCAGTGTGTGGATCACGTGAGCCTTTGGTAGTTCGTTTTTCAACTGAACTACTTGTTCCCAAAGCATTTTATGCTTTATTGTGCCACCTTTCGCATCTTTGAAACCATTTTCAAGCCAGTTTTGTATATAGTCATTATACGACTGAACACAGTAAAAGGAATCGCACACTATTAGTGTGGGGAATTCTCGATCTGTACTTTCAAGTGCCAGTTTGAATGCTTGTAGTTCAGCTCGCTGAGCTGTACAATCCCCTAGAGATTGAGTTTTTGTGACCATAGGTCTGAAGATGCCATCTCGCATGCGACCTTTAACGATTGCACACGCTGCACTGTAAGCTTGCTTACTCCCTATTGCGGGTTGTGCGGATCCGTCAGTGTAAATTATAAATTCGTACTGATCAAGAGGCAGAATTTCAGTAGGCAGAGGACATTCTTGTTCATATTGCAGGAATGCTTGTGTTTTTAAATCTGGATCAAAAACATATTCAACATCTGTTGCAGCAAGAGAATTAACCCATTGTATCCATCTTGGAGTAATGCTTTGGCATTTGGAATGCTCGCTTTTGTGATAGCTTCTAAAGCCGGTACCGGGGTTACGACAATAATGCGTTTCCTTTGGGCTAAGGCTCTTTCTTTTGCTACAGCGGTTTGAACTGCTGTTAGAATTTTTTCAGTAGAACTGAAGCGCATTTCCGCTTGTGTGTACAAATGGGATTTGTATGCAATTGGGATTTTGTCACCCTCATTGAAGGTTAAGTAGGTGAATCCACATTGACCCGAAATTATTCGGATCACCAAATTTCGTTGACTTACACGTGTTTGTAAGTGATTTGTTGCTAACATGTTAGCCTGGAGTGAATGCAAGATTTCTGTGTGTTCCTGTGTCCAGTTTTTGATTGAAAAATCAGGTTTGATTAATGCGTAGAGAGGTTTAACCCTTTCTGCATAATTTAGAATGTATGTTCTTCCAAAATTTAGGAAACCCAGGATGGATTGTAAGTTTTTTAGCGTTTTTGGAGGTTGGAGCAGCGCACACTTTTCTAAAAAGTTAGCTGCCAAGCTCTTGCCTTCACTTGAAAGCTCATATCCTAGAAATAGGACATTGAGATGGGCAATTCGGGACTTTTTAAAGTTGAACTTGTAGCCCTCAGAGGCGAAACCCAGTATAATGGTGCTCACCCTGTTCAAGTGTTTTTCCAGGTCATCGTCTGTCAGATAGATGTCATCGACATAGGACAATGCCTCATTGTCATAAATTTGTAGTAACTCCGTTACCCTCGCTGAGAATAAACCTGGGCTGTTTTTGAACCCTTGTGGGAGTCGACAAAAGTGACGCTGGGTCCCCATAATGGAGAATGCTGTTAAGTACCTGCTTTCAGGTGCTATGTTTTGACAAAAGAAACCATTTGAGATGTCTAATGTGGTTTTATATTTTTTACGCACAATGTTATTCATTAATGCTGTGCTATGTGCATTTTGCACTGCAAAAGTTTTAGAACAGGTGTTTAAGTGTCTGTAATCCAAAACTAGACGATATGTATTGTCTGGTTTGGAGACAGGAAACAAAGGATTGTTCATTGAGGAGGTGCATGTTTCAATCACCCCTTGATATTCAAGTTGATCTAAGATCTCCCTGACCTGTTTTTTAGCTTCTTGCTTTATTGGGTACTGCCGTTGTGCAGTTGGTTCATGTTTCAGATGTATTTTATGGTGAGGTGAGTCCTCATCCCATCCTACATGATTTTTATATAATGCTGGGGCCTGGGCCACTGCCCATTTCCTGGCATATGTATATTTTAGATGTATAGGAATATGGTTGGAGAAGGCAGGCATAATAATGTCCTCGCCGTGTGGGCACTGCCTGACAAATTGTGGTGGCCAGTCCTTTTCTGCTAGAAGTATGTCATAGCCTCTTGATAGTCTTTCCCAAAAAAGTGCTTTCACCTGTCTAGGTTTGTCTCCCTCCATCCGGAGTGTTATTTCGTATAACTTTTGTGGAGTACTAACCCTGGTGTCTACAGTCTCGACTGTAATGTACTCATTCAAGTCCACTATCTCCAGAAGTTCCTTCACGGTCTGGCGAACTATTGTGACTTCTGCTGCACTGTCCAGCATTGTCTGAGCCCATTCTCCGTTCTTGAGTTGTGTTCTCAGTATTCTCGGCATGTCTGATCTTCAGACCTGCTACCTTCTTTTGGAGAATTGAGGTTTTACTTTGGTTTTTGAAGTGTGTTTGTCGTCTTTCGATTTCACGCGTTCTTCTCTATGTTCTGTTCGTCCTCTTCTTTCCGAAGTCTGTGATGAGATCTGAAAGGGACGAGAGGAACGTGTATCAGTATCTTGATACCTATCAGGTTTTCTCAAATTATCCCTATTCCTGAGGTTATACCTCCTTTCAGAGGGCTCCTTTTGAGGAGACCTACCTCGGGATTGAGAACGTTTCTCGTTTGATTTTTGTTTAGTAGACTCCCACTTCTTTTTAGAAGATGTAGGAGTTTGTTTTACTGAGTCCTTCTCAGGACTTTCAGATAGTTTCGGCTTCGCTGGTCTTCCACCCAAACTATCTCTGCCTAATTCTGCATAAGATTGTTCTATAATTCTGGTTAGCTCTGTTTGATGTTCTGTAACATCGAATTCCCTCAATTTTTGGCGGATCGCCACTGCTGCTGCCTCCCCTTTAATATTAGATAATATTATTGTTGAGACCTGGTCGAAAGTTTTCAGTAACTTCATACCTAAATTTAGAGCAGGCTCTGCCCCGTATTTGTTTTGAATTTGTTTTAGGACATCAGGTATTGCCGCAATTGATGGAATACCATGTGTTTTAGTATAGATGGCAGCAAAGACTGAGCCCCAAGTGGTGCAGTCTTCCAGTTGTGGTGTGATCCCCATCGGTAAACTGATTGTTAGGATTCTGTGCTTCTCATGCGGGCTAGTATTTGGAAATACTGCTTCGATTTGAGTAATTTTTTGAGCTATCCAAAATGGAATTTGCTCACGTTTTGTGGGCATTTTACCCATGACTGCGTATAGAGTCTGTGGTGTAATTTTTAGTGTATTCCCCCGTTGAGGGGTTTGATTTGGAAGTGTTAATGGTGGTCGGACTGTAAAAGTCCGCATGACATATTGGATCAATTGTCTGTAGATTTTTATTAACTCTGTGAGTTGAGTAAGTAAGTCCTCATCTGACATCTCTTCAATGTCAGGATGAGGTGTGTAGCCGGCTAGAATCGGCCATGTTGCTCCTGGTCTACCTAGTGGACCGAGCCTAGTAATGTTTTTGTGATGTTTTAGGGCGCCTTTAAACCAGAGCTGATGCTCCTGGTATGTTAATGGAATTTCTATATCCTCGAAAGGAATGTATTCCTCTGGTGGTTCATCTTCTTTGTAGAAGTGAAACGTGTGTTATTGGATTGGATTCAGGAAATATTACCCATGAATAGAATACCTCTGTCTGAAAGGATTCATGTGCCTCTATCACGAAAACTGCTCTACTGCCTCTTGGTGGTAGGCCATGTTTTATAAGTTTTAGAGTGATGGCTCTTCTTAAGTTTGGAGCGATGTCTATGACACCCTCCTCGGTTTCATTTAAACCGGTAATGTTAAAAACTGCTGGTAGGGCTGGATCAGCCACAGTTACACCGTCTCCGGCGTCTTCAGTCATTTTGTTTTTTGTAAAATGAAAAACAAGTTTCAAGGAAACAAAGATAAGGTGCACAATATTGTGGAACACTGTATCCTTCAACGTTGAGCAAACCAAACAGCTAATATATAGGGTACTGCCCTATGTAGCCGTGGTGGATACCTAACCCTGCCCACTCCAGACGTCTTTTGGAGTATATGGGTAGGGGTCTTGAGAGAAAAAGCACGGCTGAGTTACTCAGTATCTAACGTTGAATTACTGCCTTACCAAACCGTTGGGCGCCATGTAGTGTAGCTCCTATTTCCCTAATAGGCTCTGCGCATTGGAATAATATATCCTATAGGTTTGACATAGGACTAAGGTCAGTATGTCCCTATCGAGTATATTAAACTTAATTACTTGTGCCAGCTAGCTCAGAGGCCACTAGAAACTCCTTGACAATAAGAAGGGAGTAGTTTCTGGCAGCCGCAAAACATGACCACTGTGTTTCCCTTTAGAATCAGAACGTGTCCCAGAGTCGTGGAAACAATAGATAACTATTTCACTCAGCTCAGTCGTGCATGCTTAGTTTTCTCCAAGTTACACAGAAAGAAATAGACGGGCGTTTCAATAAAGGATTTATTGAACAGTCTTGTTTCTGGTGTAAGTAAAATGTGCTGTTACGATCACAAGACAGTATGCGAGATAAATAATGTACAGGGTGAGCAGTAGAAATAAATAATACTGCGATAGTATTATCTTTTAGTACATATGCATTTACATAAATAATACAGACTAAAAATGCGAGTACTCATACGATGCGTTGCTAAGCTAATTCTACCCCAATGTACCTAACCTGACCTAGGTGTAGGAAGAGGGAAGAAGTAGGTGAAGTATTCCTTACTATGGTATACTAAGAGTATGTTAAGTCTAGTATGCGTAGTATGCCAAGAGTCCCTCTAGGTTCTAGTCAGCTCCATACCTGAAGAATGAGAGAGGTGTAGGAATCTCTTTGCCAGACTCGAACTCCAACACCCCGCAAGGGAAGTCAGATCACTGGAAGCTGGGCTCTCTGCGTGCAGGGAAGGCAGCGTCCTCTCAGTGCGTCAGGCCGGGAAACGGGCTCCTCTGAAGTCGAGGTCTCCTCTGGTTTACAGGGGCTAGGGAAGGTATATTTATACCTGAGAGCACCTAAGAATGTTAGCATTGACGTGAGTTGGACAGCGAAAGACGTCATGAATGAACCCCCTAAGGAATAATGGTTCATGCATAATATATGAGTCCTTGAAGAAATCAATAGCCCTGGACTAGGGAAACTCCCGCAGCCTAAGGGTCTGTTCTTCATGAACTCGTTGTGACGTTAGGGTGGACGGATGTCAGAGACCATGCCTGTATTTGGAATGCACGGTTTAATGCCTAAATAAGGGCTGGGATTTTATGCCTATATAAGGGCAGGGCGAATTGTGCCTATATAAGGACATGATACTGGAAAGCCCGTTTATGGATACCCTAAGAGGAATACAACACTGGTGCAGCAAAAGCAATGTATACAAACTAGATAAATCTGCAAAATGTTAAAACAAATGTGTAATGACCTTCAACCGTCTGACACAGGGGCACAAGCAGAGAAAAAACAAAACTTCACCTGGGTGGCAGAGAACGAAAGGGTCAAGTCATGGATTGACTTTATCTTTACTTCCAAAAATGTATGAACAGGCGGGTATGAGACAGGTATTTCAGACCATCAAATTCTAAAAAACCAATTTGAAATCCCAAACATGATGCAAATGGGGAAGGAGTGTGGAAAATGAACACCTTGTTATAAGATTAGAGTGTATGCAAGAAATTCAGTGATCTGTACAACACTTTAAACGAAAGAAAGGAAATCTTCCCCTCTCTAGCTGAGTGGTGGGAAGAAGTAAAGAAAAAAGCCAAAAGCTTTCTTCAGACAGCAGAGTATGAACAAGGGCAAAGAAAATTATTAAATATTTGATGAAATACAACAAAGACTCATCACCCTAGACAACCTTGAAAGAGGCGGAATGGAGGTGGTGGAGGAAAGCAGAAGTATGAAAACAGAACTTAAGCAATGGTTGAAGCAAAGAGGGAAAGAATATATTATCAACTCAAGGGTGAACATCTTTGAAGAAGATGAGAAATGCACAAGGTTTTTCTCCAAAAAAGCACAGCAGGTCCAAAACTAAAGGACATGAATGGACAGAAACAAAAGGGCACAAAGAAAGTGCAAAAAATATCAAATGCATTTTTTTCACAGCTATACAAAAATGTAGCATCAGACTCAAATGCATGTAATGTTTTTTTAGGAAATATACAAAACTCCCTATCCAAAGGGGAACAGGACTTCCTGGTCGCCCCCTTCTCAGGAGAAGAACTCTTTCAAATCATACAAGAGGCACCAAAAGAATCCGCCACCGGGCAAGATGGCCTTCCATGGGAGTTCTACAAAGCCTTCTGGGGGCTCATTGCAAGGGATTTCATGAGTCTACTGGAGGAATGCATACAAAGAAACCACAGGGCATCATTAAACTCTTGGAAAAGAAGGGAGACAAACTGGACATAAATAAATGGAGGCCAATAACCCTCCTAAATGTGGATAGTAACATTTTGAGCAAATTCATGGCAGCAAGATGTAGGAAGGTTATTAACTCTATCATTCACCCAGATCAAACATGTGCTGTCCCAGGAAGGAAAATATGGGAAAGTCTCACCATTTTAAGCGATACCTTATGATTGGAAAAAGATAGAGGGAACCCAATAGCAATTCTGGCTCTGGGTTTCAGGAGTCATTTGACTCTCTAAGCCACCAATATCTTTTTGGTGTACTCGGAAAGATGGGCTTCCCAGAGAGCTTTATTCAGACTATCAGATTATTGTATACAAACTGTCACAGCCAGGTTCACATAAATGGCACACTATCAGAATGTTTCTCCATCGAATCGGGGGTTAGACAAGGATGCCCCCGATCTCCAGCACTCTTTGTTTGCGTAATTGAACCCCTTCTATGTGCCATTAGAAAGGATAAATGTCTAACTGGCCCACTAGTACCCGACAGCAAAGGCAATCAGGAAAAATGTATATCATACATAGACAATGTGACTATTGTGTGCAACAACCCTGGATCCATAAGAAAAACGTTCCTGATAACCCAACCTTTCTTCCTAGCAGCCGGGCTACAGGTAAACATTGAAAAGACTCACTGCATGACAATGGGTAACTGGGACAACCTGTCACCGCTTCCAGTGAAACCCTCCGAAGACCCATTAAAAATATTAGGAATTTTCTTCTCTCAAGACATGAAAGGAGAAATAAACTGGGAGAAAATTCAGACAAAGTTAACACAGAAAATGGCACTCTGGAGTACAAGAAATCTTTCTCTTGAATGAAAAGTCCTGGTTTTGAAAGCAGTTTGTCTACAAATTCTATTGTGTATCCCTATGATTTTTTCCCCCATCATATAGATGGACATGAGTAACAGCGAAACATTTTGCTAACTTTTTCTGGGGATCAAAGATGGAGAAACTAAAAAGGGACACTGTCTTCAAACTGCATGAGAAAGGGGCAAAAATTTACCTAAACAACATAACTCTCTTTTATCACATTTTTTAAGAAACGTTCTATAATATATAAAGAAAGACTCAAATGTGGCAGCCTACACCCTTTTTGCCGTAAGCTTTATCATGCCCAAATTTTATGTATGTAAGATTGACAGTCCTAAACCTTTTTTACCGGATGCCCCCCTTGTTAAAAGCCCTCACACCTTTCCTGAAAAGGCTAGAAGAGCGACAAATCTACATAAGGGAAATCACACCTCTGATGGCTTTAAACAAAGAATTTAAACAAACAGACTCTCTGTAACAATAATAGCCAATCTGTCAGAGAAAGAATCAGGAAAAGTATGGGAGATGGTGAACCACAGAGACTTGACTAACTCCCCGAAAAACCTGGCATGGATGATGGTCTCCAGATGCCTACCAGTAAAGCAATTTGAACATGAGAGGAAACATGACTGAAACAGCAAGATGTCCAACTCCAGACTGCGTGGCAGACAAATCCATGATGTACTTCATATGGAACTGCGGTGGGGCACAAAACATGTGGAGATCCATGGGACAACTCGTTAAAGAAATAACGGACAGACATCCCTGACTTTTGAACTGATACTTTATGGTCTGGGCATAAAATGTAATGTGAATAAAGAAAGACTACATTGGAAAATCATAAACTGTGTGAAAGAGGCAATTTGGGAAAACAGAAACGTATCATTTGTACCAGCACCAAGTAATAACCACTAAAGAATGCCAAAAAATTGCTTTCAATAAAATGTACTTTTACATGTATATAGGTCAGGCGCACAACACCCATAGGGCTCAAGGGCTCCAGCCTCCATCCGTCGTGTGTGTCAGCCACTCTGCCTATTCCTTAAAGTTGCAAATGACTTTTGCTGCAACAGTGTGAGAATGCATTTCCTGAAAAGTAACCTTAGGCTTTTTCTTTTGCAGTTTTATACAGCTCAAACTCCCCCCGAAGGTATTGAGGCACTTTTGCATAAGCACCAATTACATTAAACAAGGACACATTGCTGGAAGTATTAGCCCCCCTACCCCCTCCCCCCGAAATTTGGCTCTAGTTGCGCCCCTGGTATAGATACCCACAGATTTGGACAAGAATGGGCAACAGAAAACTGGAAAATTAAAAGTGGGCAGGATGGGATCCAAAACTTCAAATGATCTAGATCCAAAACATCAGAAGTTAGCCTGCGTGCTCTTCTTTGGGAAAGGTTGAATGTACAGCACCCAGACATAAGGGATTGCTTAATCTGTAAAACTGCCAAATAATTTTAAATAAAGACTAAAACCATGTTCTTTTAGTTTAATATCCGATACGTCCTCTATCTGGGGACCATATATTAAATTGATTTTTATGACCAGGGACATGGAATAGGAGCTTGCTCTGTCCACTCCATGCATCAACCTGGTATTGGAGTACCTCCAGGAATGGTGCACTTCCCCACCCGGGGACAACAATGCTGTTGAAAGATAGACGAGAAAACAAAAGTAGCTCTTCACTGCCTAACTCTGTAAAGTGGCTCTAATGTGTTTGGGTGCAAATAATATTAAGCTGGTCACTTTGCAGCCACTGTGTCTTGTTTTATTTATTTTTACGTATTTTGAACCTTTTTTTTTTTTTTTACTCTGTCCAAAGGCTGCACTTTGAAAGAGAAAAATGTCAGGAAAAGACTGCGTTTCCAACAAAAGAGTTTTTCATTTTTGGATCCATTTCACAGGGGAACAAATGGAGGAAAAGGGTTTGCAGACAGGATTTCCAGCAGGTGAGGAGAGAGAGAGAGGGAGAGATTGAGAGGGGGAGGGAGAGAAAGAGAGAGGGGAGATATATATATATATATATATGTGTGTGTGTGTGTGTATATATGTATATGTGTGTATATATGTGTATATTTATATATATATATATATATATATATATATATATATATATATCTACTGGCGGTCGCCAGTAGATAGTTATAGTTAGGACCTATTTTCCATAGGAAATCCGCAACATTCTATTTGAAATAACTCTTGCGTCGGTTGACGAATCAACGCAAAATTTTCAAACTTTATGGCCCGCTCCGGTCCGCTCCCACCCTGAAAGTTTCGGGGTCATTCGTCAAGCGGGGGCCGAGAAAAAAGGGGGGTCCCAAAACTTGTTTTCCCCATTCATTTTCCCATAGGAAACTTTAGCCACAGCTACAGCCCGAACTGCTGAACGGAATTACACCAAATTTGGCAAAGAGGTAGTTCTTGGTTCAGAAAGAACCCTTTTGTTAAATGGTGTAAATCCGTTCAGTAGTTCCTGTGAAAATCAAAATGAAAATCACATATATATCTATGGCCGTGTCGGATTCGCGCACCCTCCCGATCACGAGCTGCATGCTAATTGGCTGTCAACACTCCAAATCAGGAAGTGTTGGCAGCCATTTTGTCCCTCGGTAGAACCGAGGGACAGAAACAAGTGCGCAAAACGCACAAAGGGGGCAGGGTAGAAACACCCTGACCCCCTAGGTCTGCTCAGGGGGTCCCACAAGGACCCCCTGGGCAGAAAAAAGCATTAAAAAAATAAATGTAAAAAAAAAATAAAAAACGATCGTGCCGCAGGCCCCGCCCCCTTCCTTTACCACTCTGCAAACGCGCCCCCTGGCGCGTTTGCAGAGGGGGAACGAATTCCCCTTGAATACTGGGGGTCCCTAGGGGCCAACTAGCCCACCAGGAACCTCCAGTATGCGCCAGGGGCTGCGTTGCAGAGAGGTGTACAGAGGCCACGCCCCTTTTACACCTCTCTGCAACGCAGCTCTGTGGCGCTTTTTGGAGGTACATGGTGGGCTAGTTGGACTCCAGGGACCCTCAGGATTCAAGGGGACTTAATTCCCCAACTTAAAACGCCCCACGGGGCGCGTTTGCACAGTGGTGAAGGGAGGGGGCGGGGCTTCAGTTGACATGGGTGCAAACAGGCCCCGTTGCACGTTTTAAGATGGGGAATTAAATCCCCTTCAATCCTGAGGGTCCCTGGGGGCCAACTAGCCCACCAGGTACGTCCAGAAAGCGCCACAGAGCTGCGTTGCAGAGAGGTGCAAAAAGGGGCGTGGCCTCTGAACACCTCTCTGCAACGCAGCTCTCTGGCGCATACTGGAGGTATCTGGTGGGCTACTTGGCCCCTAGGGACCCTCGGGATTGAGGAGGATTTAATTCCCCATCTTAAAACGCGCCACGGGGCCTGTTTGCAGACATGTCACTTGAAGCCCCGCCCCTCCCTTCACCACTGTGCAAATATTCCTCTAAAATCAGCCGAACTACGAATTCCGATTTACTCACCTGTTATCAGGAGAGACCTCAGTGCTGCATCTTTGAGCCCAGTACTGATCCTGAAAGGTAATTTTAACCGTACTTACCAGTAACTTGAATTTCCTTCCATAGGATATCATTGCCTGCTTTTTGCTGAAAAAGTTTGTCGATTTTTGAAACATACAAATATTCCTCTAAAATCAGCCGAACTACGAATTCCGATTTACTCACCTGTTATCAGGAGAGAACCCAGTGCTGCATCTTTTAGCCCAGCACTGACCCTGAAAAGTAATTCTAACCGTATTTACCAGTAACTTGTATTTCCTTCCATAGGAATCCATTGTCTGGTTTTCAGCAGAAAAGTTTCAAAGTATCGATTTTCACAAACTACAAATATTCCTTAAAAATCGCCTGTATGACTTAAACGCATTATTTCAACTGTTTACAGGAGATGCACCAGTGCTGGATCCAGGATCCACCACTGAGTAAGAAAAAGTAACGATAACACTACTTACCTGCTAAGTGAATTTCCTCCCATAGGATAACATTGGTGATTCTATGTGAAAAAGTTTCTAAGTGTCAACTTTTAAAATACAATAATATTCCTTAAAAATCACTACTGTAACCAAAACGCTTTTACTCAACTGTTTACAGGAGATGTCCCAGGACTGAATCTAGGATCCAGTCCTGTGGTTAGAAAAGTAATCCATAAAGTAACTAATTGCATTTAACTAGAAATTCACATTGAGCTCAATGTTGCATTGTGTTTGAAATTGTGTTGCCCATTGCAACAACTGTAACTACTGTACTTAAAAGTCTATTGCCTATTTGCAAAGTATTTAAACTAAAGTAATTCATTCTGAGAAAGTATATTTTGTAATGTAATGTATAATGTAATTATAATGTAATTTAAAAAATAAAATATCTAAAAATAAATAGTTTAAAAAAATGTAGTAAATCAGTATCAAAAAAATAAATATAACAATTAATACATTTAAAAATTGTCATTTACAAAACCTTTGAAATCCACTGAAAAAAACCATAGGTTTCAGACATGTTATAGTTAGGAATTAGCATTTACAAAACCTTTGAAATTCACTGAAAAAACCTTAGGTTTCAGGCACGTTATAGTTAGAAATTAGCATTTAAAAAACCTTACAAATTCACTGAAAAAACCATAGGTTTTAGGGACAGTTATAGTTAGTTGGACATTGCACTCGTACAAAACCCGTGAAATTCCCCCGTTATAGTTAGTTCAGGTAACTATAACTCACGCCCCCGCAATGCACTGCTGATGACGTCACATATTACATCACTCATGACATGGTCAGTGACATCACTGATGACATCTCAAATGACATCACTGATGACATCTCAAATGACATCACTGATGACATCACTGATGACATCATCCATGTGATAATTTGATGCATCTTCTCACACCCTAATATAACTTTTGATACACCCACTGTAAATTACAGACTGCCATTGTCAAAACCATAGACACTCCAACACCAATTACTATATACACACTCACTGATTCTTAGGTCTACACACACACATCTACTCACTCACCCGTACAGTCACTCATACTTATAGTCACTCAGTACAGGACTATTCTATGCACTCACACACCTATATAAAAACTCACACACCGCCACTCATCCATAGAGGTACTCGCACACCTAGTCAGTCATGCAAAAATTAAGCACACACCCATTTACTCACCTATACAGTTATACACACACCAGCTCACATACTCATACAAATACTAGCACATTCTTACGCTCTTATACAATCTCTGATACAAGCACACACTCATCCATACAGTCACTCTCACAATCACACACTCTCGCTTATAGCTATTTATATACTCCAACACACACATATATACTGCCTTTCACATATGTAGTTACTCACACATGTACCACTGGGACATACATTCACTCACTAACACACTCTTACACACACTTACCCACCCATACAGTCTATCACAGATGCACTCTTGAAACCATCCACCCAGTGAATCACCCACTCACACATCTATGCACAGAGTCGCACACACCCCACCCACACAAACACTCAGGCACCCATACAGATACTCAGACAACCAATCAATAACTCATATAGACACTCATGTAGCTATTCACAAACCCATGCAGCCACTTACACAGCAACAGACAGACTGATACAGACATTCACCCAGTTTAGTCACTAACCCATGCATTCATTAAGATACGTTTAATCACTCACTTATTGAGTTAGTCACGCACCTACTAAATCATCCAGTCAGACACTTATACACCCACTCATTCTTCAATACGCCTTTCCCTATATATATTAAACTAATTTAAACTTTACAGAAACACAGTCACTGGATGATGTCATCAGTGATGTCATTTGAGATGTCATCAGTGATGTCATCAGTGATGTCACTGACCATGTCATGAGTGATGTAATATGTGACGTCATCAGCAGTGCATTGCGGGGGCGCGAGTTATAGTTACCTGAACTAACTATAACGGGGGAATTTCACGGGTTTTGTACGAGTGCAATGTCCAACTAACTATAACTGTCCCTAAAACCTATGGTTTTTTCAGTGAATATATATATATATATATATATATATATATATATATATATATGTACAGCAGAGAAGTGGACACAGTCCTTGGCTTCTCTGGCAAGAAGGAAAAGACAGAGTCCTGTTCCTTCTCAGCCCGTCCCTGAACGGCCAAGCCTTATCAATGGGCCTTAGGCTCCAGGGCAGCAAAGTGCTGGGCAAGTGATGGTGGGGTGCCGGCCACTTGCTGTCAGGGAGCTGTCCAGGGTACCCTGGCCTGATGTCCAGCATCCCCTGGCTGCCAGGATTTCGGGCCAGCAGGCTGGAAGTAGTGGACAGGAAGGGGCAGGGCATGCAAAAGTTAGAAAGAGGACAACGTAGGTATGCTAAGTGACACCTAATGAGGCGACAGCCGAGGAGGACGCCGGGAGAAGGCCTGAGGCCAGAGCCTCTTTTACTTTGGCACGTGCTGAGCTCTTGCCAGGAGTCGGGAAAAGAGGTGAAAGGGCAGCAAGCTGTGGTGCAAAGGAGGACCCCGGTCCGGGTCAGCCAGGTAGACTTCTTCGAGAGGTGTTAATTTTGGCACCTTTCAGGTTATCGCTTCTCGGCCTTTTGGCTAAGATCAAGTGTAGTAGTACTTGGTTGGTGCTGGAAGGTTTGGAAGTGACTCCAGATCCCTGAAGGACTGGGCCTGCCATGATAGGTCACTGAAAGGTGATGGGTGCTTGGAGGAGAGAAACCTCCTGTTCTGCCTAGCCTGAGGGATTGGGCCTTCATTCCCTGGCTTGCCAGGGGCAAGGATGACATCTCTGGGTAGGGTGGGGTGGGCAGGTAGGGGGCCACTACTTCTGAGGGACCACTGGCCTTCCCTAAGGCTGTGGGGATGGGGATGGGACTCCTGGCATGACAGGGACCTGGCTAAAGCTCCAAAGCCGGTGGGCACTCGGAGCAGCCACTCACAGAAGAGTCAACTGTGGTGGAGCAGTCTGCAGAGTTTTCTGTTGGAGCCAGCTGTAAAGACACATTGTAGGAAGAGCAGCGGTGGCAATGGCAGGCCAGCGGGCCAGTTCCTGGCCCCTAGCTGTGACCAGTCACTCTCCATCCCATTAGACTGCTGACCTATTGGAATTACCTGCTGTCCCCTTGGGGCACTGCGTCGGCCCTCTCAGCAGGGGGAGAGAAGGGGGGCCCTGTGGTAAGCCGCCTCGGTGAGAAAATCTCGCTTGCTACTGTGTCTGTACAAATTTCACTCCGGAGGTAAGACTCAAATGAAGTACTTATATCTCTGCATTTTTATTAGACACACTTTCACAAGCTTTGGAATGGCAGCGGGCAGCTTTCTCTATTCTTTCTTCTTACACCCACATTGCTGCCTCTGTCATTTATAGACCTACGTGTCCATCATACGCACCCACCGGGGGCTCCTCCGCCTCTCCTTAATAAAGCGCTAAATATATCCTCGTACTCTCATATGGCGGGAAGTGCGCGTGCACCAGAATATGTGTCCAACACGGTGCTCATTGAAATGGGCTAGGGCTAGATAAAAGAGAAAAATGTGTTGTTCCTAGTTGAAGAAGTTATGAAGAAGGAATGCAATATTTCAGACAGCCATTGAATGTGTGTAAGATTTCTCAAGTAGAGGGGTGTTTGATGTCACCTTTTCTAGCGAGTCCATTTAATGATTTTTCTCCACAATGCAGCTGTTCGGAAACATAGTAATGTTTCCCATGGGCTATCTGTTACCCCTATGTTCGCCCCCCAGGGGGTGGTTTTGGTTGGGCATACATACAACCCCTATACAGACCCCAGACTGATTGAAGTGTTTTTAGGGCGCTATTGTGCCACTATATGGGGAGGTCAAAAAATTAAGAATTTATGTGGCATCTGGAATGGGAAGCGCAAATACATTGTAACCTTCAGAGAGTACCCTGATGGCGTGCGCAGGCTTGCACATCCGCCACAGACTTTCACCCTGGGTGCCAGTAAGGGTTTTTTGGTTTATTTGGGGTAGACCCTCTTTTTCAGAACATGCCAACAATTCAGCCACTCAAAAGTACAATGCACAGATCTTATTTGCAGGAACTGTGGGGCAGCAGACCAAAAGGCTCAAGACTGTGTTGCTCCAAAAAAATGCAATTTATGTGGTAGCGCGGAACACCTCTTCAAAATGTTCCCCAAAGGAAAATTCTCCTATGCTTCAACAGCTAGTGCACCGTCCCCGCCAGTGGCCTCAGCCAAGTCACAGGCCCAACAGGAACATCCTGACATCACTGACTCTGAAATATTAGGTTACATTGATGGTATGGAGATCCAAAGGTGTGGCACAAGACAGGAGCAGGAGGAAGACCCTGAGACAGATATGCCATCTCAGGCCCCTCCCAACCCCTTTTCCATGCTATCCCAACTGGTGAAGGATGAGGTGGATTGCACTGAAACCAAGAGACTCAAGCATGCAGCTTTAGAGAGGGGAGCGCGGCGCCAGGGTCTCCTACCACAGGGCTATACACCCTCCGCTCCACACAGCGCTGCACCTCCTCACACAGAGGACATCAGTTCTATCATGAGGTGCTAGATTCTGGTGTCTCGGTGGTTCCCCCTATGGAGCAACTGCCTGTTGACACCATTACCATTGAGCAGGCGGTAAAAGGTTTGAGGCAGGCGGTAGATGACACTGCTTCTTCTTTGGGTTCCCGACAGTGGCCACAGAGCAGCGGAAGAGTATGGAGCATAGCAGGTGGTCCACATATACCACAAACAAATGCAAATCGAGGGGCTTTAAATGCATGGTGGATCCCCCTGCCGCCCCTCCTCCATTGATCGGTTTCCCTGGGGGGGGGGGGGACAGATATGGCCCTCTACTATCACTCTCGGACTCCGAGGAGGGTTTACAGGAAGTGGCACAAGTATTTGAAATAAGTGATGGTCCTGTAATTAATTTGGAGAACACACCGGATCTGGATGCTCTCTTCTCAGCGTCCACCATTACTAGTCAAGAACAGGTGCTCAGCCCTGAAGGTGGTGCGTCTGGGAGTGTAGTGAACCCCCAAGAGGTATGAACATGGCTCGGTTTTATTGCTATTCACCATGGCAGTGACAATAGCCTCTTGTAACATGAGGGGCATAGGCACTGCCGTCAGCAGGGCGATTGTGCTAGATTACTTTGCAAACATACAGGCTGATGTTTTAATGCCTACAAGAGTGCTACCTCGCCTATCAACTAAGATATTCTTCATATCCACAAAAGTGGTCATATGGGGCGTCCGCCTCGTCAGGGGCTGCCAATAAGAATGATGGTGTTGTTATTCTCCTTAAAAACAAACACTGGCAGATCACACAGGAGAAGGTTTTGTACCCTGGGCGGGCTCCTTTGCTTTCAGTGCTCATGGTTGGTATACCACTGCAGATTTCTGTTTTATATGCACCGGCTGCCAAAACAGAAAGAGTGTCTGTTGAATTTAATCAAACCCCTACTAATAGGTGCCACACCACTCTTGCTGGAGACTTCAATTGTATCACACATAACAGGGACAGAAAAGGGTCACAACACAGCTATGTACTAGATGTCACGTCTAAACTGTTATTAACCCTTATACAAGTTTGAATTTGTATGATACTTTCAGAAAACACCATCCGCCAGGTTTAGGCTGCACATGGGAGGCGGACAATGGACAAACATGGTCAAGTATAGATTACGTATTTGCCTCCAAAATCCTATGCGCTGACAATAGTTCTGTCTCACCAGTCCCTTTTTCAGTTCACCGCGTGGTTACAGTGTCTCTGTCAATTCCTGATCAACCTCAAAGGGGTCCTGGCTCATGGAAACTCAATAATGAGCTCCTTACTGATCAGCACATCTGTGACAAATATGTTATATGTTACCAGAAGTGGGCCCATCGGAAAACCCACTTCCCCAATACTTTTCAATGGTGGAAATGGGTGAAAACCAAAACAAGATTGTTCTTTCAAGAGCAAGGTAAACTCAGATGCCAAAAAGAATGGAAAGATTTCCAGCGGCTACACGGTAGGCTTATTTTCCTTCATCAATTAGGGGAAGCTGGGGGAGATGTGAAAGAGGAGGTGTGATCCACTTAACTGGAAATGCAGAAATGGTTAAATAAACGTAATAAAAACACAATTTTTCACTCAAGGGTCAAACACTTCCAGGAAGACGAGAAATTCACTACATTTTTCTTTTAAGAAGCGCACATAAACTAAATTACAAAATACAAATGGTGACCTATTGCAAGGGGTAGATGCTTGCCAGGATATTGCGTTTGACTTTTATCACTCTTTTTATGCCGCCTCTACTTCTGCTCTAGATTTGGAATAATACTGTTCATTATTAACAGGAGGTGACTAGAACAAAGTGATTTTCTAGGGCCGCCGTTTGGAGGAGAGGAATTCCTGGACGCACTGAAGCTCAAGCCCCGGTTTGGACGATCTAACATGGGAGTATTACAAAACATTTTGGGGTCTATTATGCACTGACTACTTGCAAGTTTTGCAGGATGGTTTTACAAACAATAGTTTCACAAAAGATTCCTCTGCAGTGGTCATTACACTCCGCTATAAAAAAGGAGATGAACCATCTCTCCAAAATTAGAGACCCATATACTTATTAAATGTGGACTACAAATGTGTATCTAAAGTACTCGCGCGCAGGTTGAGGAAAGTTCTCCACTCATGCATTCACCCCGATCAAACATTTTCAGTTCAAGATAAGGAACTACCACGACCTTGATAATCAGTCAATTAAAGGGCGCACTCATAGTTGATAGTTTGGTTACCATTAGAGACGTTTTATGGTATGGTCAGAAGATGTCTCTGTCGTTGGGAGTTCTCAGTCTGACTTTCTAGAAAGCCTTTGATCGTGTTGCGCACCCCTACCTTTTTACTGCGCTTCAAAAACTGAATGTACCTCCAAATATTTTGCACATCCTTCATACTATGTATGACACAGCACACAGAGTATCAATGGTTTCCACACATGTGAATTTCCCATCCGTGTTGGTGTGCCGCGAGGATGCCCTTTGTCCCCGGCACTCTTTGTCTGTGCCTTGGAGCCTTACCTTTGCACGCTACGCAGCGATAAAATTATAAAAGGTGTCTTTAAACCAGGTGGTGCTGGTACCCATGCTAAAATGATTGCTTACATGGATGATGCCATGATATTGTGCACTGATGCTCCATCAGTGCACAGGGCTCTGCTACGAGCTTCATTCTTCCAAGAAGTGTCAGGGCTTTGCCTAAATGTGGATAAATGTATATGTCTTACCACAGGTCCGTGGGACTGTTTGGCTAATCTTGCTGTTGCCGTCACCTCAGAACCCACGAAAATATGGGGTGTGCAATTTGGTGCTGGTTGTCATATTGAACTGAACTGGAAGGAGGTACAGGAAATAACCGAGAAAAAAATTGCTCTATGGACAGTGCGCAAACTCACTATTGAGTGCAAGGTTTTAGTAACCAAAGCTGTCCTTCCTCTTTTGCTTATATCTTTATATGGTTTTCCCTCCCCAGCCATGCACATTACAGAAATGCTCGAAATTAATTTTTTTTTAAATTTGGGGCTCAAAAATGGAAAAGTTAAGCAGAGACAAAATATGTACCACTTGGAAAAATGAGGGGCAGGGGGATAGTTTACCTGATATTAAGGTCTTTCTCTTTCCTAAACTGCTATCTTATGTTGTATCAAGGACAAATGCTGACTCCATATCTGTACCAAGTTACTTTACTAGATATTTCTTGGGGAATATGTTAGGGGGAGTTGGATTGTTTACACATTGAAATTTAATTCCATTTGCGCAAAAGTACCTCTGTACTATAATGGCCTTTGCACTTTCATGAAAACTCTGGACACTAACATTCTCTCTAGGGAGATCTGTTCCCATACAAAAGACTGAAACAATCTTTGGTTGCCCGTGAGCAACCTCAACAACTAGAAATCCTGTCGGAAACCCAGTCCTTGCGAGTCTGGAGAATGGTGGGTCATCAGGATCTTACACACAGCCAAAGGGACTTGGCGTGGATGAATGTGCATAGCTGCTTATCTGTGAAAGTTGTCCAACATCGGAGAGGTCTGGCCCTTTCGGCGCAAAACCCACGGTCCCACTGGGGCCACGAGGAAGCAGTCTTTCACCTGCTGTGGGGCTGCCGGCAGGCACAGACCTTTTGGACTCTGATCAGACCTTTCCTCCTCCTTGTCCCTGGGATTGCACTAGTGACCTTTGACACTGTTTTGTATGGACACTCCACCCCTGAGTCACGCCCCCCCCCACTGCTTGGAGGCTCTTGAACTGTGGCAAAGAATCCCTGTGGGACACACTGAACTTATTTCTTTATTTACATAGGATATGAATGCTCGTGACTGCAGGAATCTTTTCCTTGATAAACTGATGACATATGTATATGTCGATCGGGCGCTTTTGGGGATGGAGAAAGCTCAATCGCTTTGGTAGAAGGATAAATGGAGGGGGTGGATTACTTAAATGCTTCACTTTTGCTCGTGATGCCCTTCCACCCGGCCATAAGGATTGACATTTATATAGACCTTTTATGATACATAGTTGAAGCCTGAGTTAGAGACATGAGAGAAATGTGATTACTTATTGCATTTTGTCATGGACCCTCTATACTGTACATTGTGATCATCTTGTAATTTTTTATACCCTGTTATGAGTGCCTTTATAAACTCAATAAAGATTTTCAAAACAAATAAATCTGTTCTTATCAGATTGAAACCACTTTTAAGTGGAATTAAATTCAATAAATTTCAGTATTACGACTTTGAGGCTAAATAAATTTGTAATTTATGCACATTTCTAAAAAGGCCCGACTGTCTTTTAATTAAGCAGGAGGAGGGATACCAGTGTGCTGGTATCTGTTTTGCTCACTAGGAGCACAAAATAGTGCCCCCCAAGGACCTGTGGTCAGCTCCTAGAGCACAGGAACGTTGTGCTCCCTACAAACTCAATTTTCCTGGCGTTTGGGTGGACTATTGCTGGAGGATTAACAACCCTCCTAACACCCTTCACAGGCCTGTACAGCACCCGGCCCTCTGGTGAGGGGATTTATGCTTAGGTGGTAACACCTATAACCCTTATTTTAGCTCTTGGGAGTGACTGCACAGTGTTTCTTGCACTGCAGACTATTGTGGTCTGCTGGGAGACACCCCAGGTACCCAGACGGTAGACCCCAGGCGACACCGGTAACTGGACGGTAAGCCCAAAGTCTAACAAATGGAAAATGCAATGGACACTGGAGCCCCAGTGACCACCCCAGAAACCACCCCAGATGGCATCCCCCCAGTGGACAACCAGAAGCTCAACCCCAAAGGTGAGGGCAGTGCAAACACAAGTAAGGACACCCCTCCCCCCCAAAAGAGAGCACCAGTGCTGGGAAGACTGGAGACAAGAAGGCTCCAGGGACTAAGAATTGGGGACCAGGAAGCGCTAGTGCAGCCAAACCAGAAGGGAAGGGAAAGAGCCAGGCAGGGACCAGACAAGGGACAGACCCTGAACCCTTCAATGGATACAAGATCTCCCACCGGCACGCCCAGGTTATGTCGTGTGAGGTAAAGGACAAGGAAGGGCCCAGGCTGGAAAGGGGCGGGGGTGCTGAGCTGCCAGGCGTTGCGTCAGGCATGATTTTCCTCCTTAGTTTCATCACCAAGGCCCTCTTTAGGAAGTACTGGGATTTCTTTCAGGAGAAGAAGGAGGAACCCAACAGCACCTTCAACGTAACAACAGGATGGACACCGGCGTCAACAGAGAAGAGGCTAACCGTGGAGATGACCAACCCCCACATCCAGGACAGAGACATCTCATCACTCCTCCTGAGATATGACACCATCGTGAATGGACCCACCAAGATCAGAGACAGCAATGACATATGGAACATGACCTGGCAAGCAACCATCAACCTCCACAAAGACCCTGCAGGGAGAGACGGGATGAAACACCCACCGGCAAGCTTCTACCTAGGAGCTTACGAAGGGAGGATCAGGTACCCCAGACAACCCTTCACCTGAAGGAAGTACGAGGCCATGGGCCACATAGGAAGAGACTGCCCGAAGAAGTTCTGCAGGATCTTCAAACGGAGCGGGCATGACACAACCAGATGCACCGGCAAGAAGATGTGCAACTTCTGTGGGGGAGAATGACACACATACTACCAGTGCCCCAAATCGAACAAACCCAAGACCTACACAGTGGCAGCGGGAGGCCCCCAAGCCCCGAGGACCACCAGACCAATGATGGACCCCGCTGCCAACGCCAAAGTGAACAACATCCTGCAGGCTGCAAGGAAAGAAGCGGACAAGAAACTAGAGCCAACCAGGAAGGTCGCACAGAAGGGACAACCCCGAAGGCTTCACCAGCCCAAGGACCAGGCCCAGCACAAGCCAAAGAGGACCCCGTAGCGGAACCGACCACAGTGGAGGAACCACCAACCCTCATGGAGGTAGAACAAGCAATGGAAGCAGAGTACCTCAAAGGAGACCTGAGGGAGGAGCACCAGAGGCCCAACCAACGGAAACCCAGAGGGACCAGGACCCAGAGCCAGAAGCAGGAGCCAAGTAAGGAGAAGAAGAGGAGCAGGCTCCAGCCAAAGCAAATGGAAAAAAGGAAAAGAACAAGGGGAAGCAGCCTCAGCCAGATGAAAGGAGCAGCGGCGAAGATGACAAGGCGTTAGAGGAGGAATGGACGAAGGTCAGATCGCAGAGGCTGCAGAACAAAGGCAAGAAGGAGAAGGAAGAGAGAGATGATTGAGGAGGCACACCAGGTCAGGAGGAGAAACTGGAACCACACCGCCACAAACTGACGTCAAAGCCGACCCCCGACACCAGCAAGGAGGAGCCAAAGGGAGACCAGACTCTCCTCCGGGCCAACAGGAAGAGGACAGGGCCTAGGAAGGAAGACTTCTACATGAGGAAGAAGATCATCAAGGCCCAGGAAGACAAAGCAGAGGACTGATACATCACCGTGGACTCTGGAACAGGGTTTTCCCTCCCCAGCCATGCACAGGAATTTGTCCCGGAGTAGGCTGGACAGATCCGTGCATTCACGGATCGACATCCTATTCACCTCCCCATCGTAAAAGCCTGGGCTAAGCTCCATGGTCGCTGTTCACTTCTCTGACCACAGGGCAGTCATTTTCGAGGGTGAACTTACATGGAAGTTCGCTGCTGGCTCAGGATCATGGAAGCTGAACTGTTGTTTGCTCTAAATTGAGGAGTTAGTGGAGAAGCTCAGAGTTGCGTACGTAGAGTGGAGGGACATGAGGGACTTCTTTCACTCCACCAGCGAGTGGTGTGAATGGGGAAGTACAGGTTTCGGAGTTTCTTCCAAGATGCATGCAGAGCTGCTGCACGGTAATGACGAACTGGAGGAAACCCGAAAAGGGCTCATGAGCACTTTAGGGATGAATCCAAGAAAATCATCTTCCGGACCAGAACCGAGAACCTCAAGAAGGACGAGAAATGCAACTCGTTCTTCACTGCAAGAGGGTATGATAACACATTTGTACAAGCAGAAGGGAGAGCGAGAAGACCTCAAGAACTGGAGGCCCATCTTGCTCTTTAATGTGGACTACAAAATTCTCGCTAAGGTGGTGGCGAACCACCTAAAGAAAGTGATAGCGAAGATAGTTCACACTGAGCCTTCCTGTGGGATACCGGGTCGGCAAATTGTGGACAGTTTGGCCCTTGTCCGGGACACGAATGAGTATGTCAAGAGTTACTAGTTTGTGACGGCCTTTGTCAGCCTGGATCAGGAAGAGGTGTTCTACCACGTTTCCCATGAGTTCATGTACCGGACACTCAGAGCAGTGGGACTGCCAGACTTCTTCTGCGACATGATGACCACAATGTATAGAGATATCTCTAGCATGGCGTTGGTTAATGGCTGTAAAACCGACTCCTTTCCCATCTAGGGAGGGCTGTCCGCTTTCCCTGTCAGAAGTTTGCGGCTCTTGACGCAGTCTATCGTGTCCCGGACCAGGCCTAGACTGTCCGCAATTCGCCGACCCGGTATCCAACAGGACTGGTCAGGACGATCTGTGTGATAGAGGTCCTCGCCGAATGCATGAGACAGAACAGGAACATCATAGGAGTGACTGAGCCAGGAAGTAACGGAAAGGGTGAATTGAAGTGCTCCCTCGACATGAATGATGTTTTGGTCTTCTGCACGGATAGACAATCTGTGAAAGACCTGGAGTGGACTTGTATTGAGTCTAGAAAGGAAGATCAACAGCACCAAGTCGGAAACCCTACTCTTCGGCCACCGCACCCCCACCGAGACCCACTGCCATTCCCCATAAGGCAGTATTTCCTGAAGATCCTTGGAGTCTGGTTCGGCAGAGAAGGTGCTGCAGAGAAGACATGGGAAGAGAGACTGGCAAAGACGAAGCAGAAGCTGACGATCAAAAGGAAGTCTTTAGTCCTGCGGAATGAGACCCTGACAGTGCTCCAGTATTTCACTCATGTGTGGCCATTGAAGACCCGTACGGCCAAGGCCATCATGAGAATGATCTTCTACTTCATCTGGAGCTCGAAGATGGACAGAGTGAAGCGGGAGGTGATGTTCAAGACCCATGACAAGAGAGACAATGGAGTGCCGGGCATTGCCACCCTCCCGAGGGGAATCTTCGTGTGCCACTGCTATGCCGGCGTTCTGATGGCACGCTTCTTCCTGCTGGTGACGTAGAGGCACCTCGGATGGGCAGAGTGGGTGGGTGCCATCCCCTACAACTGGGACACCCCGTGGTTCTACAAGGAAGTGGACAAGTTCATCAAGGAGTTCAGACTGGAGGATGCCGCCCCAACCACATGGACTCCGAAGATCGTCGAAGACCATATATGTGCAAAGCGAACCGATCTGCGCCCTCCCCCCAGTTAAAGTGGACTATGTGTGGGAGAACCTCACCTCCAAGTGCCTGACCAACCAGCACAAATACATCGCCTGGATGGCAATCCAAGGAGGACTGCCAGTTACAGCCTTCATGCACGTGAGAGGGCTCAACCAGCACAAGTCCTGTTCGAGAGGGTGCACCACGGATGAGACAACTTACCATCTCTTCTTGGAGTGCTCGTATGCAGAGGACCTGCTGAAGGCCCTATGCACGGAGCTTAGGGCCTGGATACCTACATCATGCATCACCGCGGACTCAGTGATGCATTGTGTGTTCCCAGGGACACATGCCCTAGGGTACCTCCAGGGCTGCTGGATGCTCCTGTGCTGTTTTAAAGATGTTCTTCTGTTTTACAGAAACCACCTGGTAGTTGGAAAGAAGGAGACATCGACCCTGGTGTGCCGAAAGATGATCCACAGCCTCCTGCGTGACTACACCACACTGGACAGATCAGATGAAGACAGTGACTACAAAACCGAAGTACCCAAAGTGGTCCCCTTGTACCCTTAAACGGGGGGGGCCTGGAAGGCTCAGGCAACGAAGAAGACAGCAACGACAGCAGAGGACCCAAAGGAGATCCCCTGCTGTTACCTAGGGGCGGATGCCCTGTTTTTTCTATTTTTCATTAACCCAGGAACCAGATGGCGACAGGGGAGAGGAGAATGCGGATGAAGACAGGTGGAGTAAATGTAGTTATTTACTGTATGTATTTGACTAACGTGACCTTTTCCCTTCACAGGCAAAAGGTCAGTGGGATAGCTTGTGCACTTGTTGTCAAGTTTGTTACCAACAACTTAAGAATAAATAGGGCTTTGTGGAAGGGGGTCGATTAATGTATCTGAACCAGAAGCAAGGCCCTAAAAAGGGCTAGGAAAAAAAGAAATCTGTTATTATCAATTTAACATCTGATATGTTCTCTATCTAGGTATCATATATTAAATTGATTTTTGAAACAAGGAGATGGAATTGGAGCTTGCTCTGTCCACTGCACGCTTCAACCTGGTATTGCAGTACCTCCAGAAATGGTACACTTCCCCACCCGGGGAAAACAATGCTGTTGAAAGATAGATGAGAAAACAAAAGTAGCGTTTCACTGCCAAACCGTAAAGTGGAGTGAATTTGTTAGGGTGCGAATAAAACCAGAGGATGAGCGAGGGAAGGAGAGAGAGACTGCCAGAGTAGAGAAGTGGACACTGTTCTTGCCTTCTTTGGGCAATAGGGAAACGACAGAGACCTTTTCCTTCTCTGCCCACCCCAAATGGCCAAGCCTTATCTATAGGCTACAGGGCAGCTGAGTCCTGGGCAAGCGAGGGTGAGGTGCCAGCCACTTGCTGTCAGGGAGCTGTCTAGGGCAGCCTAGCCCAGCATCCCCTGGCTGCCAGGATTTCCGGCCAGCAGGCTAGAGGCAGTGGACAGGAAGCGGTGGGGCATGGCATGCAAAAGCTAGAAAGAGGGCAATGTGGGTATGCTAATTGGCGCCTAATGAGGCGACAGCCAAGGAGGACGCTAGGAGCCAGGAGATGGCCTGAGGCCAGGGCCACTCTTCCATTAGCACGTGCTGAGCTCTTGCCAGGAGTTGGGAAAAGAGGTGAAAGGGCAGCAAGCAGTGGTGCAAAGGAGGACCCCGGTCCAAGTCAGCCAGAAAGATTGCTTCACGAGGCGTTCATTCTGGCACCTTTCGGGTTATCGCTTCTCGACCTTTTGGCTAAGAACAAGTGTACTCTTTGATTGGTGCTGAAGGCTGGGAGTGACTCCAGATCCCTGAAGGACTGGGCCTGCGTCTCTCTGGCTTGACCTGAGCCAGGCTGCGTTTACTGAAAGGTGAAGGGGGCTTTGAGGCAGAGAACCTCCGGTTTGGCTATTCTGTGGGGTTTGGCCATCGTTCCCTGTCTTGCCCGGGGCAAGGATGATATCCCTGGGTGTGGTAGACAGGCCAAGGCATCATCACACCTGTGGGCCACTGGGCTTCCCTAAGGTGGAGCCTGAGACTCCTGGCTTGCCCGGGACCTGGCTGAAGCTCTGATGCTGGTGGGGACCCAAAACGGCTCTTCCTGCAGATCTGGAATACGTGGAGCTGTCTACATCGCCTGCATTCTTTCCTGTCTGGGAGCCGACTTCGAGGGATACAATGTAGCAGGTGCAGCTGTTATCGCAGAGGGCCTGCAGGCCCAGCCTGGGCCCCCTCTCCTGTTTGTGCTCGTTGAGAGGCGGTTTTCTGCACTGCCGGTGAGGATTGCAGAAATCTGGCAGCAGCCCCAGTGTGTGAATTTATATTCACTGCTCGAGGAGATAAGGCAGTGGTTTTCATTTTTCGGCTGCGCATTAAATATACTTTACTTTTTAGAAGTGGCGGCTGCCTCTTCGGAACTGCAATAATAATGCAGATGTATCTTTAAACGGTATCATGGCAACCTTTTCAAGAATGTCAGAGGCCTCTAGAGTGTTTGATTTTATACCTAACTCGGTTAGAGTTGGAGTTTCCGAAGCACACAGAAAAGAGAAAAATGTGTCCTTTCTTATAGAAGATGTGATAAAACGTGAATGTGACATTGCTGAACGTGCTATTGTATGCGACCAAGATTTTTCTAACGGAGGTATTTTTTACATCACGTTTGCCAGTGATTCTGTTTGTCAAAGTTTCCTGAATAATGCCCAGGATAGTCGTGATTGTGGGACTTTGCAAGGGCTTACATTTACGCCTAAGTTTGCACCTAACGAGGTCATATTGGAAGTACATATGTACAATCCTTATACTGATCCTGCTTGATTGAAGTGTTTCTGCAGAGATATTGTGCTACCATAAGAGGGGGCCAGAAAGTTAAGAATATTTGCGGAATTTGGAATGGAAATATGTTGTGACATTTAAGGAAGATCATAATGGAGTGCGAGGTTTGGCTCACCCTCTGCAGCCTTGCGCTTTTGGTGCTAACAAGTGTTTTCTAGTTTACTCTGGCCAACCTTTGTTCTGTAGATTGTGTCAGCAATTTGGACATGCCAAAGAATAGTGTTCAAGTCTGGTTTGTAGGAATTATGGGGTTATGGATCACAGAAGGCGCATGAGTATCTCACCCCCAAAAAGTGCAATCCCTGTGGCAGTGAAGCACATCTTTTTAAGGCATTTCCCAAAAGCAAGGTTTCATATGCATCGGCCGCCGGTTCACATGGCCAATCTTTCCACACCACCCCTCCCACTGCCCCTGCTCCGTCACCTGCAGAGCCATCAACATCAGCGCAGTCCGAGGTCACTGACTCAGACATATTGGGTGTATATGAAGGCATGGAGATCCGTAGATGCAGGGTTGCTGATGAGGGGGAAAGGGAATCTGAGACTGCTGCTGCCCCTTATCCTCCTGAAGAGCCTGACCCTGAGCAGCTACAACTAGAAATAGAACAGGCAGAAAGGGAAAAGCTGGTGGCTGAGCAAAAGAAGCATGCTATCTTGGAAAAAAGTGCACGCCATAATGCGTCAAAGCAAAGTGCACTCCTTGTGCTGATGCTTCTAGTCCGAGGCCATCTGCAGAGCCTCCTCCAGTGATCGTATGAATCTCTCAGATTCGATAATTCCTCCTACAGATAATGGCTCTGATGTGGCTGAAGCTGTAAGAGATCTGCGCAAAGTAGCGGAAGACACGGCTGCCTCTCTAGCCTCGGCGGTAGTGGTTTCTAGTGTAGACACCGATGTGGAGCACAGTGGTTGGACCACCTATAACTCAAAGAAACGTAAAGATTCTAAACAGATGGTAAGCCCAGTTCCAAAGGCAAACTCAAAACGGCGACAGTCTTCCTTGAATCGACGACCACGAGGGGGGAGATTTGATCCCTTACTTCACCTCTCAGACTCCGAGGAGGGTATCAGTAATGTTGCTCAGGTAATAGAAGTGCATGACAGCCAAATCATTGATCTAGAAGCTATGCCTAATCTGGAGGCTCTGCTTTCACAGGCTTTGTTTCAGAGTCAGGATCAAGATACAGCCTCACAGTTTGCATGTGTTCCTCCTGTTGTGGTACCTGACTCACAAGTGATGTAAATATGGCTGCTGCTTTTCTCATCATCCTCATGGCAGTAACAATTGCCACTTGGAATGTTCGTGGCATGAGTGGTGAATTAAGGGAAAATATGATTCTTAATTATTGTAAAAATGTACATGCCGATGCCATCTGCTCACAGGAGTGTAACTTAGGTTTTAAAACTAATTATTTTTCTTATCAATCTTTGTTGAGAAAGGGACCCTCTGCATGGTCTGGTGGGGGTAATAAAAATGATGGGGTTGTTATTCTTTTTAGACTAAGCATTGGCAATCCTAGAAGAGAAAATATTATCTCCAGGACGAGTGGTTCTCTTATCTATGCATATGGATGGCATTCCTCTAAAAATATGTGTGGTTTATGCACAGGCCTAAAAAACGGAACGTGAATATTTGGTTTCTTTAATCAGAACTTTTCTTACATTTTCAACACCGTTACTTTTAGTTGTCAATTTTAACTGTATTACACATGGTAAAGACAAAGGGCACAAAGTATGTATCCCATGGATGTGACCTCAAAACTTTTGACTGCACTAATCTATGACCTGGGTCTCTATGATACACATAGGAAATTTTCTCCCCCGCTGGTGACAAGTTTCACCTTGGAAGCAGACATTGGACAGGTTAAAATACCTATTTACTATATATTTGCATCAAAACTTCTCTGTGTACAACATTGCCCCATCACACCTGTTACTTTTACGGATCACCATTTCGCATCCACGACACCCTCAGTTCCTGCCAGACCTCAAAGGAGTCCAAGCATATGGAAACCTAATTGTGCATTATTAGAGAAAGAAGATATTTGTGACAAATATACCAAGTATTACCGTAAATGGGTGACTCAAAAAGATAATTTTCCCACACCCTACCAATGGTGGCACTGGGTTAAACTTCAAACAAGCCTTTTTTTTCCAAACACAAGGACGCCTATTACATAAGAAAGGATGGTAGGCTTTTCTTAAATTGCAACGTAGACGTGTTTTGCTGCAACAATTGGGTCATGCAGGGGAAGGTGTAAAAGAAGATGTACTTGAAATTGAAATGAATACATAGCTAAAAATGAAAAGCAAAGCCACTATAACCCATTCAAGGGTAATCACTACCAGGAGGATGAAAAATGTACTGCTTTTTTCTTCCGCAAAGCGGCTGTATCTCACAAATTATTAACTACAGTTTTAAATGAAAAAGGAGCTAGAGTGCATGGGTTGGAACAGAGTCAGGAAGTTGCTTATAAATTCTATGCAGCATTATATGCCTGCTCAGCTAATCCTCCTTCCAAAGAAGACATAGAGGCATACTGTGATGCTCTTCCAGAAAAGTCTTACGGATGAACAAAGAAATATCTTGGGGGAACCATTTGATGGAGAAGGCTTTCTCACAGCTTTAGGAACAGGACCCGGGGGCTCTAGCCCTGGTTTGGATAGGTTACTTCGGGAATTTTATTAAAAGTTTTGAGGGGTAATTTGTACAGATTTCATGGATATGATTGTTAATAGTTTTGAACATGATGCTTTTACTGCAGATTTCCCTGCAGGGCTAATCACCCCCCTCTACAAAATGGTGATGAAACCTCTCTTCAGAACTGGCGTCCAATTTCTTTACTTATTGTTGATTACAAATAATTATCCAAGGCGCTTGCTCGCCGGTTCCGTTCCGTCCTCCTCACTAGTATCCACCAAGATCAAACATGTGCAATATGGGGGTGCACTATAGTGGACAGTCTCACCACTCGACGAGATGTTCTTCACTACAACCTTGATCGAAACATCCCATTAGGAATCCTCAGTTCTCTTGTGACCCACGCCCATCCATGTTAGGGCCGCACCCACTTTCCACCTCTTGTGAAACTTCGTGCAAGGTGACTATGCTGGGTAGAGTTCCTGTTTGAACGTAAAGTTGATTGTGCCGACCGGGGAGGAAAGCATCGAAAGCATTGAGAGCGCCAAGAAAGTGCTGCAAAGCGCCAGGAGGCGGCGAGAGAGCTCTCAGGGAGCTGCAGAGCGTAAAGAGACAACTAGAGAGCTCTCAGGGAGCTGCAGAGCGCCAAGACACGGCGAGAGAGCTCTCAGGGAGCAGGGAAGCGCAGAGAGACAGCGAGAGGTTCTGCCCTTGCCTGCCGTGAGGGGAACGGCTGTCAGGAACTTCAAATCCCAGAAACCCCTCACCCTGTTGTTATCCGTGACGCTGTGCAACGCGCCTGGAGGCGCGAGAAAAGCAGGCTTGGCCCGTCGGAGCCCAGAGGAGGCTGGGCTGGGCTGGGCTGGGCCCGGTCCCTTGGGCCCTTGTTTTTTTTTTTCTTTTTCAGATCTGGCTATCAAAACTGACCTCAACTGACTTCAATATTCGCCATAGAACTAGGGGCAGTTTGACAGGAACAGCTCTGCCTAAGTAAGTTGACCTACCTTTCTACTACCCCTCCACTTGGAATGGCGGCCAAATTGAAACCACTGGGGGGGAAAGTGGGTACCCCAAAAACATCGATAAACTCCACACTAGACTGCTACCTCCTACGGGCCGCTAAGGCTATTGACAAGGAGATACAGGTTGCTGAGCGACGTTTGTCAGTGGAGGGGGGTTTAGCTGGCCAAAATGTGGAGGGTATCATACATGTTTCCCCCACTAGTGACTCTACATTAACAAATCAAGTACGCACTAGAAGCCCATCAGCCACACCTCCCGCTCAGTGCCCCTCCCCATCACCCACTACTATTCCTGTACTCGAAATTCCAGCAAAAAAGAAAAAGAAGGTTAAACACTTGGAACCCCTGAGGGCCATACGGACTAGATCAAAGAAAAAGACTCAAGACTTGGCCCCAGAAGCCAAAGCCGACAGTTTGCATAGTCCACCTCCTCTGATTGACTCTAACACTTACTCAACTTTCCAATCGGAAGGATTATCCTCGCAAATTATTATGTCATTAATATCATGTATCGAAAGTACTATTGTCAATTCTTTTTTTTACCAATCATGGCTAGAATTGAAAAACTGGAATTAAGTGTGGAATTGATGCATAAAACGGTTGTGGATATATTATCTGGGACAGGGGCAATTACGAAATTACACGAAGGGGGGTTGATTCTCACAGGGATACAAATCCTGGCGAGGGACCCTCTGGTAGAAATGCAGATGCCCAAACTTGTATCCCACATATAGGAATCACCATGAAGGCTACCAGGGCTGCACCCCTTAAACAGACAGCTACTCTGGCAACTGAGATGAGGGGGCCTATAAATAAGGGGACCCCATTAATCCCCAATTCTAATAATAATGATGAAGAGGGTAGAACTCCCAACCCTCCCTCTGTAGCAAGGGATAGACTAGATTTGCCACCAGACGCTACCCCTTATGTGGTCATTTTGGCTAACGTTCCACCCACAGAGTCCCCCCAGTACGAAACTTGGGAGTCACTAAGGAATAAATCCCTCAACTGGCTAAATTCTAAACTGGGGTTGGGGGGCATACTTTTTGCTGACCTTAAAATGGCTAGGCGGATAGGCTGGATCGGCAGAGACCCCAAGGCGTTTGCGGGTGACTGTATAGTTCTATCATTTAAATCCCCAAGATTAGTCAATGACATATTATGCAGATTTAAATCCCTGCATTTAAATGAAGAGCAAATTATGGTTCTCCCGCTTGGCTTCTTTTACAAACCCCCGATGCAATGTAATAGTCAACCGAATGTATTGACCCCACTTTGCCCACTAACCCTAGGCACACAGTACTATTCACCTCAAATTGTTGGAGCAAATTATGCAAATTTCCGCCTATTTTCTATCCCCACTTCGAATAGATTTGATACCCTTTCTAATCTCGCTGGGGTAGACTGACTAAATGATAATTTGTCTACGATCATTCCAATGCAAAGATCTGGCACCCCGTCTTTTGATACAAACTTGCAGCTATGTCCTAGCCCTGGAGATATAACGCCCTTGTCACCTTTTGAGCAAACTAAAGAGCTCTCGAGTGATCCCACGCCTTTAGACCCTACTAATATTAAGACGATTTCCTGGAATGTAGCGGGGCTGCGCAGTAAGCTTAATCTACCAGAGTGGCTAAAACTAATAAGTGAATTCTCTATGGTCTGCTTACAAGAAACATGTCATCTTGTCATCTAAATGGATTTAAAACCTATAACCTGCCGGCTATTCCATCTAGGCATGGTAGAAACAGGGGTGGACTTTGTACATACGTATCAAATAAATATTCCTCTTTTCCTGTAAAACTTAGGGCTAGTAGTTTCTTTCACCAAATTGTTAGCATTGTTCTTTCGGGACGGCTCATGGTTTGCTTAGTAAACTTTTATAATAATGCTTGCGGTTCTGATATTTTGGCCACATTGTCCTCCCTTGAAAGTGACTTGGATGCCATTCTCCTACGGGGGATGGGGAGAAAATAATACTCTGGGTGGGGGATTTTAACATTCAACTATGTAAATTGCCTTCAAAATCCTTTTGTGGGTTGACTTCATCAACAAACGGAGATATCACCCATTTTGCACACTCTTGAGTATGGTAGGAAGCTCAACAAGCTCATTTTTAAATATGATCTAGGTTACTGTAATGAGCTTGGTAAATTTCCAACTGAGGTGCATTGTACCTTTGACGGCACTATGGGCAAAAGTGTTATTGACTTTTTGCTCTTCCCAAACCGCTACTCATCTTACATAGACAATTTTACCTTACATGATTGTGCCCTAAGTGATCACTATCCCCAGAGCCTTTCGTTAAATCTAGGATCAGTAAATGAGCGGAGAGATTCTTGCCGTACCTATGCTGCGGAGAATTTAGAGCTCACTTGTAACAACAGATTTGCCCTACGCTGGTCGATGGTCAATCCAACTGTCTTTTTAGAGAACTTAATCCAGAAACATAAAAGCGCCTTTAGTGTAAGTCTGGATAACACAAAGGAGGCTATCGATACTACAAAATCCTTCGAACAAATAACTGGCGCCATTAAGGCAGGGTTATTATCACGGCAGAAGGCAGGTTCAGAACACAGGAAGGGATGGTTCGACCACGCATGTAGCAAGACCCATAAAAAACTTATAGGAGCACTGAAGAAACACCCTAGAAACACGGAGGAGATCCAGTACTGGAGGCGGGAATATAGGCTCATTTTAAAAAAACGGAAGAAAACATTAAAAGAGGATATGTGGGAGAAATTGCACGAGGCTAGCAGTTGTAACGATAGCACGGCATTTTGGCGTGTGGTCAACTCCCCTTTCCTCATGAACTATGATACACCTAAAATTGAGATTGCTGTAACCGAGGAAGAGTGGGTAACACACTTCTCTGCCCTTTATTCGTATAATGCAACTAGTGCACCTTGTCTTCCGATATTAAGTGATGAGGCTGCCATACAGGTGTCTGCCCCCGTACCTGACTGGGCCGCTCTAAACTTTACTTTGGAAGAAGTTTCCCTTGCTATTAGATCTAGTAGGGGAAACAAAGCTCCTGGGCCGGATGGTGTCCCAATCGATTTATTCAAAGCTAATACCGATCTCTGGGTTCCCCTTCTTACTAACGTTTTTTGATCTTACCAATGTACGGGGCTACCTTTGACTTGGGCAGAGTCTCAAATTGTACCCATATTCAAAAAAGGTGACCGTAACTGCCCATCGCATTACAGACCGATCTCCTTACTCGACTCATTAGTAAAGGTGGTGGGTCGGATAATTTTAGTTAGGTTACAAAGCTGGGCTGACAGCAACAACAGGATCTCTGATTTACAATATGGATTCCGCCAGGGCATTGGCACTACTGAGCAAGCAATTAACTTGAACTTGTTACTGGGCAAGTATACACGCATTAAAGACAGTAATCTGTACACGGTATTCGTTGACTTGTCGTCAGCTTTTGACTGTGTTATCCATGAGAAATTATGGTCAGTGATGAGCACAATGGGTATCGACGGGGCAATTATTGCCCTCTTAAGACAACTGTACTCGAACAGCCACGCTAGGGTACGGTTTGGCATTAAAGGAGACTGTACCCGCCCATTCAGAATAGAAAAAGGGGTTCGTCAGGGGTGTGTGCTTGCCCCTTTTCTATTCAATCTTTACATAAACGATCTGGGTAACACTCTGGCTAGTTCGTGTGCAGATATGCCGCAAGTAAAACAGCGACCAATTCCGGTGTTACTTTACGCGGACGATGCCGTTCTTATGGCACGCACTCCTGTAGCTCTGCAACGTCTTCTTGAAAAATTTACCCTGTTCATGGAAAATCTAGGGCTGCGAATTAACACAAACAAGACATTTGTTATGAAAATGGGTGGGGGGGGGACGAAATGCCGGAATATACATTTAGGTAAGGAAATTTTACCCCAAACGCGAACATTTTCTTATTTGGGTATTTTATTTGATAGCGAAGGTACATGGAAAAGTGCAATTGAATCCAGAAGATTGCAATTTTTAAGATCGATTGCAGCACTTTGCAATTTTGCTAGGAAATTGGGGAACATACAACTTAAATGCTATCTATCTACTATGCAAAGTGTAGATCTATTGCAATGTATGGCTCGGACATCTGGGGTTATGCTAACGTTGAACCATTACAGACGGTGGAAAATATGTTTTTAAAAAATCTTTTAGCACTTCCCTCGAGTTGCTCAAACTATGTATGTCACTCAGAGCTGGGGACTAATTACCTAATAGACTTGGTAAGGACTCAACCACTCTTGCTATGGCACAAAATATGGACCTCGGAACATATGGCCTTGAATCGTGCCATAGTCAAGGATTGCTATGACTCTGAAATGGCCCTAAAGATCCCCTGGCTAAAGTTTATTAAGAATTCTTTGACAGATATGGGCCGTTTGGAATTCTATGAGCATCCAGAATCCCTGTTAAACATCTCGAGGAAAGGATTAAAAATAGAGTCTCTAAACCATCTGGCGGATCTGCGATTATACGTGGAATTGGGCAAAACAACTGTGAAACACAACCAAACGGTCCTGACTACTTTCTCCATGCAACCATACCTTTTTAATGTTCTTAATGCACAACATCGATTTGTTTTAACTCGTTTTAGACGAAACATCTTCCACCGCTTGATAAGTTTCCCAAACCCTAATGATTGGTCAAAAGATTTACAACGTTGCCCATGTGATAATGTATCAAACCAATCAACTATGCACATCGCACTTTTTTGTAAATTCTATAAGGATCTGAGAAGTTTTTTTATTGTACCTTTTATTGAAATCACTAAATTTTAAACAATGCAGGCCGGCCTTTTTATACCTACAATTGCTCCCCAGTCTGTACACGTGTGTGGTACTTGCAAGATTTCTTAGGGCGACCCAAGCAAGAAGGAAAACAATAGTAGCAAAGTGTTGATTTATGATCTCTTGGCTGAAATGTGAACTGCACTATTTCATTCTCTGATACCAATGAATTTTATATGTATGTATTTGTTTTAAGAAATTTTAAGTGCATGTACTCTTTTATGATTCACTTTGTCTGAATCGAATAAAGATATTTTGATTGATCGAAACATCCCATTAGGAATCCTCAGTTTAAATTTTAGGAAAAGATTTTGACAGTGTGTCACAAGATTTTCTTTTTGCAGTGTTTTCTCACTTACGTGGGCCTTCTAATATTATGAACATATTACATACTTTATACAAATACGCATGTAGCAGAGTTAGTATAATGGTTTTCACACTATGGCTTTTCAGATCCATGCAGGATTACTGCAAGTTTGTCCATTGTCCCCAGCACTTTTTGTTTGTGCTTTGGAACCTTTTTTGTGTAAGTTAAGCAGTGATAAGGTAATTAGAGGGGCATTCGTACCCCATGATTCAGCCTTCCAGATGAAAGTAGTAGCATATATGGATGATGTTACGATCTTGTGCACCACTGCAGCATCAGTACGCAGGGCTCTTTTACATGCTTCATTATATTCAACAGCTTCAGGACTTAACCTCAATATGGAGAAAAGTGTGTGTATAGCAGGTGGCTCCTGGGACAGGTTGACCAACTTACCTGTTCCCACCACCACTGAGCCTACAAAACTCCTAAGGATTTATTTTGCATCACAAGGGCATACCAAGAAAAATTGGATTGAACTGCATGACAAAATGGTAAAGAAAATCTCATTGTGGTCTACACGAAAGTTCACTTTGGAAGGCAATATTTTGGTTATTATGGCAGTATTAATCCCGTTATTGCTTTTCCTCCTCCGCAGGTGTTGCAGAAATGTTCCATGGTGCTTTTTACTTTTTTGTGTGGGTCCAAAATGGAAAAATTAAGTAGAGAGAAAACTTGCAAACATTGTAAGAATGGGGGAAAGATTTACCGGATCTTAAATCCTTTTTGTATTTCAAACCTTTTAGTCACATTATTTCCAGAACTGAAGAAGATGTTTCAACCACTGCTAGCTGTTTTAACCGCTATTTTACAGGCTCCATGTACGGCGGTTTGAACTTTATGCTCCTTCCAATTCATTGTCTTTGGCCCACACTGTCCATCCTTTTTATGTTGGTTTACAGTCTTTTTTACACACCTTGGATTTGACTTATCTTACAAGAGACATTTGCAAAGACTCTAAACATTTGAAAAATGCCTTGTCTTATAGAGTAAAACCTGTGATACTGGGGTCTCTGTCAAGAATCCATATCATGAGGACGTTTTAACACATTATGAGCGAATGCGGCAAACATGATACACCGGTTCTTACCCATCAACGGTATGCGGAGAGGTATGTTGTTCTCTGTATGTCCGGCTGATTATCAAGACTACTTAAGGTGTTATGGGAAACAAGGCAGGTCGGGTTTTGACATTCAGGTCATATGGTATTTAGACCCGGGTCAAAGAACCAGATGCTGCTTCGTCTCAAACACGGACACCAGGAATTACGCCCGTAAGGAACTATCTGGAGTTCTTTGTTTGTGATTCCGCTCGGTCCGAGCACAGTTTCCAGACTTCGTCTCCGCAGGAACACTGCTGAGATGCGCCGCTTTCTGCCACGCCCATTCCATGAGCCAGAGATGCACGACGGCTCTTCGAGCAGTGAGTACTCACGCTATTTCCCTGATGCGTACCACAGCATTTCTAATACATGCTTCATCCCGTAACCTGAGCCTTGCCTGAATAAAACTCAGAGAGAAGTAAAGTTACATGTTTATTCGCCAACGTGCTGGAGCACTAAAACCTATATGCTTGTTCGTCTACGTCCTGGAGGGCTAAAACGTAAATATTTGTTTGGAAACGGGCTGGAGCGCTTTTTGGGGTTTTGATTTTGTTTCTCGCAATGGAGTGCTTTCATTATATTCCTTTATAAACGTGCATTGGAGCGCTCAACTACACAGTTTGTTTTCATGCTGGAGCTTTCATCTATTATTTTGTCTTCACTTTGTTGGGAACCTTTTTATGCCTGTACCAATGACCTCTACAAGGGAGTATCTCTCTTTGGAATGTTGCCTTTTTCTGTGCTATTTAAATACCTAGAATTCCCCATCCAATCCAACATCGGAAAGGACACTCAGTGTAGCCAACCGGGTCTTGTGTGGAGTATTTTTCATACCCAGGTCATTCTCTAGCTTGAACTACAAACTTGGGTATGTATTTGGTTGTGTGTGTGTGTGTGTTAAAATACTATATTGTACAAACACATTTTTCTCTCTTATTTTTAAGCACCTTCCAAAGAGTGGAGGGATCATCCTGTACTCCATACTACCTACACCTGTGCACCCACCTTCTCCAGCATTGTCAAGTAATTCCGGTAGTTGTCAGAGATTAGGGAAGGGGTGTGGGATTTTGCAGGGATATCTTATATAAGTTTAGGTACCTGATTCTCTCTTTATTTTTGTTTCTCTACTCCTTTTAGGTCGTACTCGATTCACTCAGCTAACAGAAGTCCTACTAACACTACAGGGCTTTCTCGTCCATGTAACTGCTACAACGAGTTAGAGGAAAGGGACAGGAGTTATTGCATATCGTCTCTGCAGGGTCTCACCGCAGACTCAAGTTACCGGTTGCGGTGGTCTGACAGTCTCTTTAAGAGAAGCAATCATGTGCTGTATGGTGGGACACAGTGATCTCTGTCACAGCCAGAAGGACTTTGTGTGGATGAGTGCGCATGCATGTTTACCAGTAAAGACTTTCCAGCATCGTAGAGGCCTAGCCCCTTCAGCACGCTGCCCACGACCAACTTGTGCCAATGAAGAAACTGTCTATCATCTGTTTTGGGGTTGCCAACATGCACAAGATTTTTGGACATTGCTTTGCCCTTTTCTAAGGCATATTGCAAACATCACCACTTTGACCTATGAGACTATTCTGTATGGAAGGACGTTGCCTACTTCCCATCACCTGACAGCCTGGAGGCTTATTAATTGCGGGAAGGAATCTCTTTGGGAGGCCAGGAACCTCATGTTGTACCTGCATAAGGCATTTGACCCAACAACATGCAGAAATCTTTGCTTGGCAAAAATGAACATTTATGTTGCTGTTGACCGGGAACTTTTGGGAGACAACCAGGCTTTGGCCACATGGCAAGTGACTAAAAGTAAGGAGTGGGTTACTTGAACTACCTGTTCCTGATGATCTTTTTGCTTTCAACACCCCTGCCACCCGGGCATAAGGATTGGCAATTGTTTAGGCTTTCATTAAAGCCTATTTTAGTCTTGGGGGAGGTTTTTTCTCTGTAGACAGTAACTTTTTTTACTGAACATACGATGTTATTGTAAATTTGTAAGAAATATGTCCTTCCCTTTGTAAGTGTGCCTTTGTTCTTCAATAAAGGTTTTCAAAACAAAATCAGTTCTTATCAGTTTAATATCTGATACTTCTTGTATCTGGGGACCATATATTAAATTGATTTTTGGAACAGGGAGATGGAATAGGAGCTAGCTCTGTCCACTCCACGCATCAACCTGGTATTGCAGTACCTCCAGGAATGGTGCACTTCCCCACCCGGGGAAAACAGTGTTGTTGAAAGATAGACGAGAAAACAAAAGTAGTGCTTCACTGCCAAACTCTGTAAAGGTGCTCTAATGTGTATAGGAGCGAATAAAAACAAGCTGGCCACTTTGCGGCTACAGTGTCTTTTATTTATTTTTATTTTTTTTACGTATTTTGAACCTGTTTTTTTTTTTTTTTACTCCGTCCAGAGGCTGCAATTTGAAAGTGAAAAATGTCAGATAAAGACAGCGTTTCCAGCAACAGAGTTAATTTCTTTTTTGGATCCATTTCAAAGAGGGAACGAATGGAGGAGAGAGGGTTTGCAGACAGGATTTCCAGTTAGTGAGGAGGAGGGAGGTAGAGAGAGAGAGAAAGGGGGAATGAGAGAGAGAGAGAAAGGGGGTAAGAGAGAGAGAGAGAATGGGGGAAAGAGAGGGAGAGAAAGGGGAGAGAGAAAAAGAGACTGCCAGCCAGCAGCGGAGAAGTGGACACTGTCCTTGCCATCTCCAGGCAAGAAGGAAAAGACAGAGTCCTTTTCCTTCTCCAGAGTCCTTTTCCTTCTCTGCCCGCCCCGAACGGCCAAGCCTTAGGCTACAGGGCAGCCGAGTCCTGGGCAAGTGAGGGCGGGGTGCCAGCTACTTGCTGTCAGGGAGCTGTCCAGGGCGGCCTGGCCTGATGCCCAGCATCCACTGACTGCCTGGATTTCCAGGCAGCAGGATTGTTATGTGCTGGATTGAGGCCCTAACATAGGTGCCCCATTTCAGAGGCACAAATCCTTCGTGCCACAAAGACAGGCAGGCCCTTTCACCCACTAAAGGCCCTTTCACCTACATTAGCCCTCCCTTCACAATAACGAGCAACAGAGGGCTGTCCCTTATCTGACGTGTGCTCTGGGTGCAGAAGACGGTCCATCCTAAATACGTCATCTCCATGTCCAACAGTGACTAACCTACGTCACAACGAGTTCTTAGAAACAGACCCTTAAGCTCTTGGGATTTTCCCTAGCACAGGATTATTGATTTCTCCAAGAACTCATTAAATATGCATGAACCACTATTCCCTAAGGGTTCATTCCTGACGTCTTCCTCTGACCGACTTTACGTCAATACTAACATTCCAAGGTAGCTATCAGGTATAAATATACCTCCCTTTGCCCAAGCAAACCAGAGGGGACCGAGACTTCCATGCCGACACTCTGACCTGAGACGCTGCAACCTGCGTCATGCCACAGCTCCAGCTGGCAGAGGTCCATCCACCCATCCTGGGGTGTCCAGCTCGAGATCAGGATGAAGTCCCACTAAGGTAATGGGGTTAGACTAAATCCTAGGGGGATTCTTGGCTCTCTAAGACCTACACACATGCTAGGTACACTTAGGTACATCTAGTTAGGCATCATAGGGGTATAGGCTTTATCTTAATGCATTCTGTATTTCATGTATGTGTTCATTACTATTACACAATGGTAAAACTGTACCATGCATTTTTATTTAACTGCACTGCTGACCATATTTCTCTGCTACTGTCCAACAGTTGTTGCAGCACATATTACCAGTACTAAAATAACAACTGTGCAATAAATTTTATTGTAAACACACCCGACTGTTTCTTCTATGTACTTCTCTGAGATGAGTGACTGAATGAAAAGTAGTATATTGTTTCCACGATCCTGAGGGATCAGGGTTTTATGTTATGTGGTTGCCAGAAGCTATTCCCTTCTTGTTGTCAAGAAGTTTCTAGTGGCCTCTGAGCTAGCTGGTACCCAGTAATTAAGTTTAATATACGCGATAGGGGCATACCGACCTCAGTCCTATGCCAAGCCTATAGTGTATGTTAGTCCAATGCGCAGAACCTATCAGGGAAATAGGAACTACACTACATGGTGCCCAACTTGAATTTGGCACTTATTTAACAGTAGAATCTGAGTAGTTCAGTCATGCTTATTCTCAGAGACCCCTACTCACAAAACGCCAGAGACGTCTGGAGTGGGTAGGCACAAAATTCCGCCACAGCTGAGTAGGCAAACTTCCTATGTATTGGCTGTTGGTTAATCAAGCTTGAAGGAAATAGTTCCCGAACAATTGTGCCTTTTAAAACCTTATCTTAAAACCCTTTTTTAGGACATTTTGTTTTCACAACACAATGTCTGTCGAGGCAGCTGTACCTGTCACTGGGACACAGGTCTCAAACGACGAAGAGGAAGCAAATGTAATACATTTTGCACCCAAAATCAGGCATACACTCACACAAAAACCCCTCAGACATGGTTTAACAGACCGAGGAGGTACAGTGATATTAATAGAGGCACACGAAGATTATCAAACAGATGTGTTCTATTCTTGGGTTACATTCCCAGCAGTAAATGCAACAACTCAGACTTTTCATTCTTACATACATGAAAAAGTCTCAGCGGTCTACACTCCGTTCGAGGAGATTAAGATTCCGCTCACTGACCAGGACCACAATTTCTGGTTTAATGGTGCCCTACAACAAATAAATAAAACCAGGCTCGGTCCACTAGGTAGACCAGGAGCTACATGGCCGACATTAGCCAGCTACACACCACATCCTGACATTGATATAATGCCACAAGATGCACTGCTCTTACAACACAAAGAGTTGGTAAAACTCTTACAGAGCCATGACGCAACTCGTCATGAGGACACTTGGTGTCCAGCCCACAGTAGCTACAAATAACACAGCTCCAACACAGAGCACCGCTACTAAAATCACTCCACAAAACTTACACACAGTAATGGGTAAATTGCCCACGAAACATGAACAGATTCCTTTCAGGGTAGCTCAGAAAATTATCCAGTTAGAAGCAGTATTTCCAAATACCACACCATTTGAAAGCATATAATGCTAACACTCTGCTTGCCCATGGGGATCACACCACAGTTAGAGGACTGCACCACTTGGGGTACAGTCTTTGCTGCCATATATACCAGGAATCATGGTATTCCTTCCTTAGCGGTAATTCCAGATGTCTTACGACAGATACAGAACAAGTATGGAGCTGAACCAGCTCTGACCTTAGGTATGAAATTACTAGGTAATTACGACCAGGTATCAACAATAATACTAGCTAACATTAAAGGGGAAGCAGCTTCAGTGGCGATCAGCCAACACCTAAGAGAGGTCAGTCTTATAGACCAACCACAAGAACTTCCCAAAATAATTGAAAATGCATATGCAGAACTGGGAAGGGTCATTTTGGGTGGGAAAGCTTTTAAAACCACAGCTAATGGGCAGTCCTGAGAAGGACAATTCTAAGCAGACACCTACTTCTTCTAAAAAGAAGTGAGATAATAATAAAAAACAAAATTTTTCAGAAAAGATTCTCAGTCCCGAGGTAGGTCTCCTCAACAGGAGCCCTCTGCAAAGAGGTATAACCTTAGGAATAGGGATAATATTAGGAAACCTGACAGGTATCAGGATACTGATACACATTCCTCTCGACAAACAACACAGGGAGAGAAGGAAAGTCAGCACACAAAGAAGAGCGCAAGCAGTCCAGGGACAAGCACGCTCAGGACTCTTCTAAAACAGAAGACAAGCCACAATCCCAACCTCAATTTAAAAAGAAGAAAGTTGCAGGTCTCAAAGTTAGACATGCACAGAATCCTAAGGACTCAACTTCTGAACGGGGAATGGGCTCAGACAATGCTAGACAGCGCGGCAGAAGTAACAATAGCTCGCCTGAACCTGAAGGAATTTCTGGACAGCAAAATTGAATGATTACATCATGGTGGAAACACCAGACAAAAGGGTGAACGTCCCACACAAGTTATATGAAATAACACTCCGCATGGAGGAGGACAAACACAGGAAAGTAAAAGGTATCTTTGCGAAGAACCTATTGTCTGGTTTTGACATACTGTTAGCAGAACAAGATTAGCCGCCAGCATTCGTCAGGGAGCGCCCAAAGGGAGA
>CAWUFW010005181.1:0-5000 GCA_963921515.1 Calotriton arnoldi | reverse complement strand
ATTTTAAGTTGCGGGATTAAGTCCCCTTGAATCCTGAGGGTCCCTGGGTCCAACTAGCCCCCAGGTACCTACAGTTAGGACCACAGAGCTGAGTTGCAGAGAGGCGTTCCGAGGCCACGCACCTTTTTTCACCTCTCTGCAACGCACCTCTGTTGTGCTTACTGAAGGTACCTGGTGGGCTAGTTGGCCCCCAGGATTCAAAGGGAATTAACTCCCCAACTTAAAACGCACCACAGGGCGTGTTTGCGCACATGTCACCTGAGGCCCCGCCCCTCCCTTCACCACTGTGCAAACGCGCCCGTGGCGCGTTTTTAAGTTGGGGGATTAGGTCACCTTGAATCCTGAGAGTCCCTGAGGCCCAACCAGCCCACCAGGTACTTCCAGTAAGCACCACAGGCCTGCGTTGCAACGCCTGTAACAAATTGTGCAGTTGTGTTTAGGTAGTGAAGAGGGTCGTGCTGGGGGTAGTGTTTTAGGGTTTAGGGTAGTGCAGTGGTGTTTGTGTAGCATAGGGGGTCATGCTGGGGGTAGGTTTAGGGTAGTGCAGTGGTGTTTGGGTAGTGTAGGGAGTCGTGCTGGGGGAGTGTTTTAGGGTTTAGGGTAGTACAGTGGTGTTTGGGTAGTGTAGGGGGTCGTGCTGGGGTTAGTGTTTTAGGGGTTTAGGGTAGTGCAGTGGTGTTTGGGTAGTGTAGGGGATACTGCTGGGGGTAGTGTTTTAGGGTTTAGGGTAGTGCAATGGTGTTTGGGTAGGGTAGGGGGTACTGCTGGGGGTAGTGTTTTAGGGTTTAGGGTAGTGCAGTGGTGTTTGGGTAGCGTAGGGGTACTGCTGGGGGTAGTGTTTTATGGTTTAGGGTAGTGCAGTGGTGTTTGGGTAGTGTAGGGGTTCGTGCTGGGGGTAGTTTTTAGGGTTTAGGGTAGTGCAGTGGTGTTTGTGTAGTGTAGGAGGTCGTGTTTTAGGGTTTAGGGTAGTGCAGTGGTCTTTGGGTAGTGTAGGAAGTCGTGCGGGGGTATTGTTTTAGAGTTTAGGGTAGTGCAGTGGTCTTTGGGTAGTGTAGGGGTTGTGCGGGGGTAGTGTTTTAGGGATTAGGGTAGTGCATTGGTATTTGGGTAGTGTAGGGGGTCATGCAGGGGTAGTGTTTTAGGGTTTAGGGCAGTGCAGTGGTGTTTAGGTAGTGTAGGGGGTCGTGCTGGGGGAGTGTTTTAGGGTTTAGGGCAGTGCAGTGGTGTTCGGGTAGTGTAGGGGTCGTGCTGGGGGAGTGTTTTAGGGTTTAGGGCAGTGCAGTCGTGTTCAGGTAGTGTAGGGGGTCGTGCTGGGGGAGTATTTTAGGGTTTAGGGTAGTGCAGTGGTGTTCGGGTAGTGTAGGGGGTCATGCTGGGGTTAGTGTTCTAGGGTTTAGGGCAGTGCAGTGGTGTTCGGGCAGTGTAGGGGGTCTTGCTGGGGGTGGTGTTTCAGGATTTAGGGCAGTGCAGTGGTGTTTGGGCAGTGTAGGGGGTCGTGCAGGGGGTGGTGTTTCAGGGTTTAGGGCAGTGCAGTGGTATTCGGGCAGTGTAGGGGGTCGTGCAGGGGTGGTGTTTCAGGGTTTAGGGCAGTGGTGTTCGGGCAGTGTAGGGGGTCATGCTGGGGGTGGTGTTTCAGGGTTTGGGGCAGTGCAGTGGTGTTCGAGCAGTAAAGGGGGTCATGCTGGGGGTGGTGTTTCAGGGTTTAGGGCAGTGCAGTGGTGTTCGGGCAGTGTAGGGGCGGTGCAGGGGTGGTGTTTCAGGGTTTAGGGCAGTGCAGTGGTGTTCGGGCAGTGTAGGGGGTGGTGTTTCAGGGTTTAGGGCAGTGCAGTGGTGTTCGGGCAGTGTAGGGGGTCGTGCAGGGGGTGGTGTTTCAGGGTTTAGGGCAGTGCAGTGGTGTTCGGGCAGTGTAGGGGGCGGTGCAGGGGGTGGTGTTTCAGGGTTTAGGGCAGTACAGTGGTGTTCGGGCATTGTAGGGGGCGGTGCTGGGGCTGGTGTTTCAGGGTTTAGGGCAGTGCAGTGGTGTTCGGGCAGTGTAGGGGGTGGTGCTGGGGCTGGTGTTTCAGGGTTTAGGGCAGTGCAGTGGTGTTCGGGCAGTGTAGGGGGTGGTGCTGGGGCTGGTGTTTCAGGGTTTAGGGCAGTGCAGTGGTGTTCGGGCAGTGTATGGGGTCATGCTGGGGCTGGTGTTTCAGGGTTTAGTGCAGTGGTGTTCGGGCAGTGTAGGGGGTCTTGCTGGGGCTGGTGTTTCAGAGTCTAGGGCAATGCAGTGGTGTTCGGGCAGTGTAGGTGGTCTTGCTGGGGCTGGTGTTTCAGGGTTTAGGGCAGTGCAGTGGTGTTTGGGCAGTGTAGGGGGTCGTGCTGGGGGTGGTGTTTCAGGGTTTAGGGCAGTGCAGTGGTGTTCGGGCAGTGTAGGGGGTCGTGCTGGGGCAAGTGTTTCAGGGTTTAGGGCAGAGCAATGTTGCTCAGGCAGTGTAGGGGGTTGTGCTGGGGGTGATGTTTCAGGGTTTAGGGCAGTGCAGTGGTGTTAGGGCAGTGTAGGGGGTCGTGCTGGGGGTGGTGTTTCAGGGTTTAGGGCAGTGCAGTGGTGTTCCGGCAGTGTAGGGGGTCGTGCAGGGGTGGTGTTTCAGGGTTTAGTGCAGTGGTGTTCGGGCAGTGTAGGGGGTCGTGCTGGGGTGGTGTTTCAGGGTTTAGGGCAGTGCAGTGGTGTTCGGGCAGTGTAGGGTGTCGTGCTGAGGGGTGGTGTTTCAGGGTTTAGGGCAGTGCAGTAGTGTTTGGGCAGTGTAGGGGGTCGTGCAGGGGGTGGTGTTTCAGGGTTTAGGGCAGTGCAGTGGTGTTCGGCTAGTGTAGGTAGTCTTGCTGGGGGTGGTGTTTCAGGGTTTAGGGCAGTGCAGTAGTTTTCGGGCAGTGTAGGCGGTCGTGCTGGGGCTGGTGTTTCAGGGTTTAGGGCAGTGCAGTGGTGTTAGGGCAGTGTACGGGGTTGTGCTGGGGCTGGTGTTTCAGGGTTTAGGGCAGTGCAGTGGTGTGCGGGCAGTGTACGGGGTCGTGCTGGGGCTGGTGTTTCAGGGTTTAGGGCAGTGCAGTGGTGTTCGGGCAGTGTAGGGGGTCATGCTGAGGGTGGTGTTTCAGGGTTTAGGGCAGTGCAGTGGTGTTCGGGCAGTGTAGGGGTCGTGCTGGGGCTGGTGTTTCAGGGTTTAGGGCAGTGCAGTGGTGTTCGGGCAGTGTAGGGGTCGTGCTGGGGCTGGTGTTTCAGGGTTTTGGGCAGAGCAGTGGTGTTCGGGCAGTGTAGGGGGTCGTGCTGGGGGTGGTGTTTCAGGGTTTAGGGCAGTGCAGTGGTGTTCGGGCAGTGTAGGGGGTCTTGCTGGGGTGGTGTTTCAGGGTTTAGGGCAGTGCAGTGGTGTTCGGGCAGTGTAGGGGGTCTTGCTGGGGGTGGTGTTTCAGGGTTTAGGGCAGTGGTGTTCGGGCAGTGTAGGGGGTCTTGCTGGGGGTGATGTTTCAGGGTTTAGGGCAGTGCAGTGGTGTTCGGGCAGTGTAGGGGGTCTTGCTGGGGGTAGTGTGTCAGGGTTTAGGGCGGTGCAGTGGTGTTCGTGCAGTGTAGGGGGTCGTGCTGGGGGTGGTGTTTCAGGGTTTAGGGCGCTGCAGTAGTGTTCGGGCAGTGTAGGGGGTCATGCAGGGGTTGGTGTTTCAGGGTTTAGGGCAGTGCAGTGGTGTTCTGGCAGTGTAGGGGGTCATGCTGGGGATGGGGTTTCAGGGTTTAGGGCAGTACAGTGGTGTTCGGGCAGTGTAGGGGGTCGTGCAGGGGGTGGTGTTTCAGGGTTTAGGGCAGTGCAGTGGTGTTCGGGCAGTGTAGGGGTCGTGCTGGGGCTGGTGTTTCAGGGTTTAGGGCAGTGCAGTGGTGTTCGGGCAGTGTAGGGGGTCTTGCTGGGGGTGGTGTTTCAGGGTTTAGGGCAGTGGTGTTCGGGCAGTGTAGGGGGCCTTGCTGGGGGTGATGTTTCAGGGTTTAGGGCAGTGCAGTGGTTTTCGGGCAGTGTAGGGGGTCTTGCTGGGGGTAGTGTTTCAGGGTTTAGGGCAGTGCAGTGGTGTTCGTGCAGTATAGGGGGTCGTGCTGGGGATGGTGTTTCTGGGTTTAGGGCAGTGCAGTAGTGTTCGAGCAGTGTAGGGGGTTGTGCAGGGGGTGGTGTTTCAGGGTTTAGTGCAGTGGTGTTCGGGCAGTGTAGGGGTTGCGCTGGGGGTGGTGTTTCAGGGTTTAGGGCAGTGCAGTGGTGTTCGGGCAGTGTAGGGGGTCATGCACGGGGTGGTGTTTCAGGGTTTAGGGCAGTGCAGTGGTGTTCGGGCAGTGTAGGGTGTTGTGCTGGGGCTGGTGTTTCAGGGTTCAGGGCAGTGCAGTGGTGTTCAGGCAGTGTAGGGGGTCGTGCTGAGGCTGGTGTTTCACGGTTTAGGGCAGTGCAGTGGTGTTCGGGCAGTGTAGGGGGTCGTGCTGGGGCTGGTGTTTCAGGGTTTAGGGCAGTGCAGTGTTGTTCGGGCAGTGAAGGCGGTCGTGCTGGGGCTGGTGTTTCAGGGTTTAGGGCAGTGCAGTGGTGTTCGGGCAGTGTAGGGGGTCGTGCTGGGGCTAGTGTTTCAGGGTTTAGGGCAGAGCAATGTTGCTCAGGCAGTGTAGGGGGTTGTGCTGGGGGTGATGTTTCAGGGTTTAGGGCAGTGCAGTGGTGTTAGGGCAGTGTAGGGGGTCGTGCTGGGGGTGGTGTTTCAGGGTTTAGGGCAGTGCAGTGGTGTTCCGGCAGTGTAGGGGGTCGTGCAGGGGGTGGGGTTTCAGGGTTTAGTGCAGTGGTGTTCGGGCAGTGTAGGGGGTCGTGCTGGGGTGGTGTTTCAGGGTTTAGGGCAGTGCAGTGGTGTTCGGGCAGTGTAGGGTGTCGTGCTGAGGGGTGGTGTTTCAGGGTTTAGGGCAGTGCAGTAGTGTTTGGGCAGTGTAGGGGGTCGTGCAGGGGTGGTGTTTCAGGGTTTAGGGCAGT